>VZSE01004859.1:27810-87316 GCA_013398275.1 Promerops cafer
TGGATGGGTGGATGGATGGATGGATGGGTGGATGGGTGGATGGGTGGATGGGTGGATGGGTGGATGGGTGGATGGGTGGATGGATGGATGGATGGATGGGTGGATGGATGGATGGATGGATGGATGGATGGATGGATGGATGGATGGATGGATGGATGGATGGATTGTAGTTCTGGTTAACAGAACACAGCAGTGCCCCAGCTTTTTGAGGAAACAGCCAAGAGTGTCTCTGCTCCCCTCCAAAACCAGGGAATGGAAGCAGAGGAGGAAGGGAACCAGCAGCATGGAGCAGTGTGGATATCCCTCCAGGGAGAAGATACGTGTCCCCAAGGTGGGTGACCGAGGCAGGGACCTCATGGGTGTTCCCACCCTTCCTGGGCTGGGCAAGCTGGCCCAGGCTGCAGGCTCCATCACGGGGATCTGATGCTATCAGGTTTTCTCCAGGAGCAGCAGGGCACAGAGGGGGACTCGGCAGGTGCCCCCTCCCAGCGAACTGGGTGAGAGCCCTGGGGGACCATCCCTTGCTGGGCTCTCCCCCCAGAATGTGTGAGGATGGAGGCAGTGGGAAGGAGGATAGGAACCATCCCTGCTCCCAGGCCGTGGCTGCGCCGCGCCGGGCTGTGAATTACAATCTCCTTGCAGTCAATAAATGCTGTGCTCTGTAAATCAGCGTGTGGGGCTGGGGATGTGCTGCTGCTACTGCTGCTGCTGCTGCCAGAGGAAATTAGAGACACAACCACCTGTACAGCCTCAGCCACCCTTCTGCCTTCAGCAGGGCTGAGGAAAGGGTCTCCTGCAAATTCATCACAGGGAAGAAAACAGACCAGGTGGAAATTTCCATCTTTTCTCCTTGGCTGAAATAGCTGGAGTTTGGCTCAAAGCCCACCTGACTGCTGTGCCAAGCATGGCCTGGAGCTGGGGTTCAGCCTTCCCTGCTCCCCTCTGGGCTGAGCACCTGCACAGCTCGGCCCTCTGGTGCAAACAGGGATTTTTTGGGCTGTTTGCTTGGGCACATTTGTTCAGCTCTAATTTCATAGTGTCATTGTAAAATCTTCAAGCACCTCACTCCCCTTGGGGTGCATCCCCTTGCTCTACACCAGACTCCATCACCATCTTCCAGGAACCTTGGAAATGTAAAAAAAAGGGGGGGGGTGAGTGTGGTGGGGGTTCCCTGGCCTTGTCTGCCACTGGTTGGCACCCAGACAGTGAGAGTGCTCTGTGAAAAGAGCAGGATGAGCTGGAGCATATGTGCACCCGCCTTTTCCCGGCGCTCGCCAGGCAGCATTACTCACCACAGGGATTCCCCCAGGAGCTGGTTCTCCCCATCCTGAAGCCCCAGGAATAGAACCAGGGTTGGTCCTTTAGAGACAACCAAGCTGAGGGGAGCATCTCAGCTCCCAGATGCATCTGGTGCTGTCCAAGCTGCTGGGAGGTGCCGCAACCAAACACCTGGTGGCAAAGATCAAGGCCCTGAGTTTTGGCCTCCTCTCTAAAATCACACAATCAAGAGATCCCCGTTTCAGGGGACAAGGGGGTTCCCTTTCAACTGCTCCTGCTATAGGTGTGGCAGAGCCATGCTGGGATACCCAAAGAAACTGCTACAGCTTGGAGAGCTACAGGGAACACAGGGAGATGAATCCATCAGGGTGAACTTCTCTGGGTGCTTTCTCTCTGCTTTCCCCATCCCCACGGGCAGTGTTGGACACAAACGACACTGTTCCCCGCTCCCAAAATGCCCAGGGTGCCCCCTGAGCATGGGCAGGCTGAGCTGCCTCTGCCTGACAAGGGTATGGGGGTCCCATGGGCTGCACTCTCCTGGAGTTTTGCGCTTCAATTTTTTAAGCGGGCCCTGAATAATTCAGCTTCCACATAGTTGGCTCAAGGTTGGTGAGCTCAGATGCTCCTTTGGTTTCTGCTTGACCCACTTTAACAGCCAGGAAAACCAGCCAGGCATGGTGCTCTTGGTCCCAGGCATCCTGGTCCCTGTGGCATGAGGGACATCCCTTACACACAGCCCCAGCCTGGAGTCTCTCCCCCACACCCCACATCCAACAGCCTCATCCCTCACCCACACTGCAGATTTTTAGAGGTATTATTTCGTCCTCCCCTTCTCCTGCCTCCCCCTGCTGTCCCGTGGCTCCCAGCATGAGTGGGTGCATCCCAACAGTGTTTGCAGGATTACAAGGAGGGATTTGCTTGGCTCCATGAGCCAGCCAACACCCTGTGGCCACCTTGCTCCTTGCTATGCAGAGCCTCACCTCACTGCCCAGGAGCCTGGATGAGCATTGGCTAATCCTGCTGGCAGAATAAGAAGCTGCTGATTCATTTGGCTCCGAGATGCTGGATTAGGACGATCTCCAGAAATGTCCTGTATTGTTGTTTTTTTTCCTTGCCCTTCCAGCCAAGTCGGGTTTTATTAATCATTGCTGCTGCAGAGGGGAGAGGAAGGAGAGACCTTTCAGTTGTCTGCACACCAAAAACCTCAAGCCGAGGCTTTAAACTCTTGGGGACCATGGGAAGGGGCTGTCCCTACTGTCCCCATCCCTGTGGGCACAGCCACGAGCCCTCCCTTGGTTAAGGAGCTCCTTAACCAAGCCATGCTCACCCTGCCAGGCTGCCCTGGTCATTCTGTGCCCAATGGGTGTCCCCTCTGCACCAGCTGGGGTGGGTGACACTGAGGGGGGGCAGGCAAAGGGATGAAACATCTGCATCCCCCTTCCCACACCCCCTCGCTCAGTGCTCCTGGGAGCTCTGCACATCCATCTTTTCCACTTCATGGGAAGAAGAGGCTGTTCTCAAGCCTGCAATCCCCTCTTGGAAAAGCTCCTTTAAATAGCATTGCATCCTTCCCGGGGTCTGCTCCCAGCGCTGGCCGAGCGTGTCGTGCCAGCACCAGGAGCATCCTTGGCAGCAGTGGCTTTGCATGGAGACGGCGGGGATTAATCAGGGATGCTGCCTCTTGGCCAGAGTCACACTTGGGGGATTACTGGGGCCTGCAAGGAGCGGGGAGTAGCCAGGGAATTTGTTCAATGCAAGTGGAGGGGTTTGTCACAATCCGATTGCAGGCAAACAGAAATCCCCAGTGCTGGCAGGAGCTCAGCACTGGAGGCCGCAGGGATTAACTGGTTTTTCCCCAAGCTTTGCAGCAAGGCTGGGGTGGGAGGAGATGCTCTAAGCCCAAAGCTCTGGGTTTAAAACCTCCAGGGAGATGCAGGGGCTGGGCTGAGCATCAGCTTTGGGGCACCCAAACCTTGTCCCAAGGCCAAGAAGCAAATTCTTTCACGTGGATGTCCCAATTCTCCTGCAAGGCATTACTCTGCATCCCTCCTGCCCCGAAATGAGCCTGGGAGAGCTGGAGAAACCCTGGGAGGATACCCATGGCCTTTGCACTCCCCTTGCTCCTCTTTGTTGGAACAGATTTGCATCCATCACTAATTAATCCAAGATGAGCTCCTAATTCAGCTCCTTGATTGCAACTTTGCATAATTGCTGCACGCACAGGCAGAGTGGCAGGACGGGATAAAAAAGGAGACAATCAGTGGTGGGTGTAGAGGAAACAACGCCGGGAAGGGCCGGCTCAGCTCGCTCCCACTCACCGGGCTATTTACAGACACAGGTTGAGAGAGATTTTTCTCTGGAAGGAGAAAATGGTGACAGTTACCCTTGGAAGGAGTGTTTTCCCCCGTGCTGTGCCCACAAAGGACCTGACCAGCAGCCACAAAACCCTCAGGCAGTGGGAAAACCATTACAGGCCAACATTTTTTGCTATTCTTTTCATCTCTGCTGCCCTCCTCCCCAGGCTCCCCTTTCCCGTGTCCCAGGTTTCAGAGTGAACATCCCACCAAAGTAAGCAGGCAAATACATCCCCCTGGGCCAGGCTCCAGGCTTCTCCCTCAGTAACCGGGTACATCACACCCCACGCCTCTAAAGGCTGTTAACCCCCCCAAAACAAAGCCCAGAGGCTGCCTCAGGGGAAGCAAACCCACTGCACGAGGGAGGCTGGGCAGCGTGGTGAGGGTGACATGACCTCAGGCCTTGGTGGCACAAAAAGTGGGAAAACTCCTGTTTTTCCTGCCAGTAATGCCCAAGCCATAGCCACCGGGCTGCAGCAGGCGCCCTGAGCACCTGCTGCCACACCGGGTCGATCGTGCGTGCACAAATCCACCCTGCCACTGCCTCGGGGCTCTTTTACCACCTTCCTCTTCCTTCTCTGCTCGCATCCCACCACAGCCATCCCCCTCTCCCAGTGAACACCTCCACGCACCCCGAAATCTGAGCGGCAGGGCGGCAAACGGCGGCGGGCGGGGCAGCCTGGAGCTCCCCATTCACGGCCCGCCCTGCAAAAGAAAAGCGACTTTCAGCTGCAGCCTTTTCTCTGGAAAAACGCAGCTCCCAGCGCAGCGGCCCCTTGGCTGGCCCCACGGTGGGGCTTGGAGGGGGGTTTGGGCAGCCAGGCTGGCCCCACCACCCCTCTTAATCAGCCGGGGCATGCATGAAGGCTAATGCTGTCGCCAAGATTTGGGCACTATTGACACACACGGAGCATTAAACGCCTTACCGGGGATTTGCATAAGCTCGGGGAGGGAGGAAGAGCGCGGAGAAAAGTGTCGACAATGGGAAAGTAAATGCATTAAAGTGCTTAGGGGGAAAAAAAAATCTGATAAAGGAATAAACCAGTTAAGGGAATATATTACCCATAGCCCCGTTATTCAAATCCTGCCTTATAGGAAATCCTCTTAAAGCGATCACCTGATTGTGTGTTAAATTCCTAATTGAATAATAAAAGAATTATGTATTTCTTCCATAACGGCACAAAGATGGGAGCAAAGGATGCTCGGTGAGGGGGGAGCTGGAGGCAGAGGGGATGAGGGGAGAGGGGCCTTGGGGCAGCAGCATCCAGGAGATGTGATGGAGATGTGGGAGTTGGGAGAGATGGCTGGGAAAGGGGAAGGTTGCAGGGCTGAGTGCCTGGGGGTAGTGGGGAGCTTTGCTGGGATGGGTTTAGGAATGATGGTGCCTAGAGGGAGGAAGACTCGATGGAAATCCAGGGCTCCTGCAGCGCCACTGGTGCGAGGGCTGAGAGGAGACACCAGACGTGGCCCCTGCCCTGGAGCTGCTGGGAGCCCAGGAACTGCAGCCCCCCAAGATCCAGGCAAAGGGAACTTCGGGGGGGTTGCAGCAGCTCCTGAAGCTGCCGAGGAGCACAGGGAGGGTCCATGTCCAGCCCTGGATGCTGCAGGAGAGGCTCAGCCCCTGCTGCCCCCTCCTTTCCCCAGCCAGGACCGAGGGCGATGCCTGCACGGCCTCTCCTGATGCTGCTGCCCTTCCCCCACCCCCGTGCTATAAATAAGATGCAAAAAAAAATGAGAGAAAAAAAAAAAAAGAAAACAAGAAAAGAGCACATCACCTGGCACTCAGGAGGTGAGGGAGAACAGCAGGATTGACATGCACCAAACCCTCAGACTGTGCAGGGAGGGTGGGGGTGGAAAGGGGGGGAGAAACAAAAGACCTAAAAATAGCCCAGGGAGCTGCTTTCTTCCCGGAGATCATTTTTTTTCCCCTACCCAGCTGTTTCATTTAATAAACAGGATTATTTATTTATTTATTTCTCCCTCTCTTTACTCCACTTTTTACTTATGTTTTTTCATTCAGTCAATGCCACTTTACCCATCCTCACGCCTCCTTTAAATGTAAGGTAAAAACCAATACAAAGCACCCAAAACCAATGAAAAAAAACCCCCTGAAACCAACGGCCTTGATGCCTCCAGCAATGTCTTGCGTGTCTACAGCCCTTTATAGGTAATTGAATATCCCAGAGTTGCACCTGCTAATGCAAACTCTGATATCAATAAGTGGCAGCAGCGAGGGCAGAGGCAGCAGCTGAGAAAACAAAGCACCAGCGCCCAGCAAGCCCCAGCCAAGCTCCAGGCTGCCAGAGGCTTTTTATTAGGCAGGACTGGGTTCTTGGAGCCAGGCTGAGGTCCCAGAAGGAAGCAGGGTGTGCAGGGAGGTGGGTCTGGAGCTATCCTCAGGGAACTGACCTGTCTAAGCCAAGCTTGTGCAGGGCAGGGGGGTGCAAAGCCCCCCCAGTTCCCAGGGGAGACCCCCGAGCCCTGGAGCAGCTCCAGCCACACCGAGGAGCTCACAGGTTTGCTGCACTCACATCTCCAGCAGTGCCTGTACCTCCCTGTCGATCCTGCATCCTCCAGAAGCAGCCAGGGAAATCAGGGATGACAGGAGCAGTTAATTTGAGCCTGCAGAGGCCATCTTCCCGTGCATGTGCTGTTTTGTTTCCAAATAGACTTTGAATAACGAATTTCGGATGGTAAAGAGAAAAAGCTTGTCCTGACCTCTTGAAATGCAAATTGCCTTTCACCCTGGGAGAGATGAAAGGCTGTTTCCTATCTGAAACGGTGAAAAGGGGTGAGATAACATCCCTGGCTCTGTCTCCCGGCTTTCATTTCCAAAAATTGTTTCTGGGTAAGGAGAGAAGAGATGCTCTGCATGATTTCACCGTGCTTGGTGCCCACAGAGAGCAGGGGGGTCCTCAGGGGACACCTGGAGCAGAGAACCCTGTGCCCTGATGGTGCAGAGGGAGGGGACAGAGCGGGGTCTGGTCCCTTCACACCAGCCCGGGTCCAGGCTTCAGCCAACAGCAGAGGTTGTGGGGCCAGGTGAAGCCCAGAGCTTCACCCTCCCCTGCCAGAACTCAGTTTTTGGGCCCAATTCCAAAAGCTGCAGCATTATTTGCTCAGGAAAACACAGCAGAGCAGCGGCACAGCCACACAGCCAAAGCCAGACCCACTGTGCTCTGGCCCCACCATAGCCCCCTCATGCCAGCATGGCTGGATCAAGCTCCAGGCAGGAGCTCGTGGCAGCAGCCAAGCACCCTCTGCCTCCCCCAGCAGTTTTGGCTCAGGGGCTGGGTGAAGGCAAACACAGATCAGTATTTCTTTCCCCCTCTCATGTTTTGAGCACAAGTGCAAGGCAGATGCCCTCAGCAGGCACGGAAGGTGCTGCAGAGCTGCTGAAGAAGTGGGTGAGGGATGTTATGGGAGTAAACCAGGGAAGGAGCGTGGATGCACCAAGGGGAAAAGGCTGGGATGGTGCCAGCTAAAGAGCAGGGTGGTTATGGGAGGAAAAAGACTGGGATGCTGCTAGGGAACATGCAGGGATGCTCTGGAGGAGAAAAGGCTGGGATGCTCCTGGGGAAGGAGCAGGGATACTCCCTGGAGAGGAAGGAAAGAACATGGATGTTCCAGGAGAAGATCGGGATGGTACCAGAGAAGGGAAGAAAGAGCATGGTTGCTCTGGGGACAGAAGGCTGGGATGGTCCCAAGGAAGGGACAGGGACACTCTGTGGCCCCAGGCCACTGCACCTCCTCCCTGCAGCTACACAACAGCAGAGCACAGACCCCCACTGCTGGCCCCTAGAAGCCTTCCCTTCACCAGCCACAGGCCCAGGCTTCTGACCCATTCCTGTGCCTGCCCTCCACAGATAAAATAAATTATCAGCCCCAATCTGGAGCTGCTGAGGAGCAGTGGCTGATGGTGTCACCAGCCTCCCTCAAGCAGGGAGGAGGGGACAGCAGTGACAAGGGAGATGCTGAGAAGTTACACACCAGGCTGGCACCCAAAAGTGACTCTGTACCCACCGTGTGGACAAGGGGGATCTGATCACCTGGACAACGTGCATCTGTGCCCCTGCATCACTTGCTGCTCCCCAGCTCTGGACTGCACTTGTGGAGAAACGAGTCTCTCCCTCGCCCCTGCAAAACAGTATCCAAAATATCAAAATACTGCCAAAACCCTCTCACTTACTCTACAGACTTACCCAGATACAACCTCCAAATCCTTTATTATAAACTGTAACTTAGTAAAACTCTCTGCTAAAATCCCCAACCCAAAACATACCCTAGTGCTGGAGGAGCCAGCATCAGCTGTCCTCAGCTCCAGCAAGCTGGGCACAATGCCCTCATTAGCTCATAGTTCATCATTAATTAGCCAAAATAGCCTCTGCCAAGGGCCTGAGACTTGAGTGGGTCGGATGTGGCACAGAAGAGGTGAATGCTCAGGGACCAGCTGAGGGTGGCTGGTGCAGAGAAGGACAAGCTGCTCCCAAGCCTGGGCAGGATCAGAGTGGTGCTGGTGCTCACCTCTGGCCCCAGCACCACCCCAGCATCTCCTTTCTGCCCACTGGCTCTGAACATGAGTGATGCTGCGTCCACCTGGCAAACCAGCCAGGCCAGGGGCAGTGTGAGCTGCTCTGCCTGGTATCTCACTCCTTCCTCTGCTCCCAGCAGTGTGCTCAGCTCAGCCACAGCCCAAGTGAGGCTGTTCACACCAGGATTGTGCTTCTGCTCAGTTGTTTCATCTTGGACTCAAGTCCTGAATAGTGAAGGGTGTCAGGGCCTGACCACTGGGCAGATCAGCACAGCTAAACCCAAAAGCCAACCCAGTACCAGGAGAAAGCAAGGAGGAACAGAGGCATGAGCCCATGTTTACCTTTGTAATAAGATAAATAATTGGAGATGGGATTGCTCAGTCCCTTCCCTGGAAACTCATGCTCAGTGGGCCAAACGCAGTACCAGCAGACAGATGTGCAACTGCTGTCCTGAAGGTAACCACAGCTGCCTATTTCAGGGCTGGGTGTGACCACTGTTCACAATTTTCCCCATGCTTACTGGAGAATATCCTGCTTTGCTCCCCTAGGGCAGAAGCAGAGGGGCTGTTGGACCTCCCAGTGGGTCTGTATGACTCTATCCACCTGGGCCACAGGGGACAGAGGAGTTGTTGGCATCACCACAGCAGATGGAAGTCACTGCCACTTCCTGAATCCACCAGCAGCTTCCCTCAGATCTTCAGTTTGCTGCAGGCAGGAGACAGGGAAACATCACCAGCAGCCGAGTGAACAGTTCAGAGACGCTCATCTGAGCCAGCAGAGCCGATTTTGCCTGGAGCAAAGGGAGGCACAAAGCAGCAGAGACAGGGCAGCATTGCCCTCCAGAGCTGGATCAGGGGAGGCGGCGCCTGCAGCTCCAACAGCCGCGCAGGGGAACAGGGAGAGTCTCATCCTCATCTCGTCCTCGCGTGCTCCAACACCGCCAGCAAGAGCAGAAAGGCTTTTGCTCCTCTTGTCCGCCCCGATCAAAGCTCTCCTCGCTGCTTTGCAGGAGGAAGGATACAGAAGCAGGAGCTGCCTCCTCTCCCATCTGCAAGGGCTCCACGTCTTCCTCCAGGGCTTGAATGTGAGAAGCAACAAGCCTGGAGCGACAGCACAGGGAGTGGGCTGGGTATGAAAGTACTGCTTGAGATGCATCCCATGGAAAAAAAAAAAGGAATAAAGGCACTTATCAAACTCACCTGAGCAGCATGAGAAAAATACACAAATGCAAGTCCTGGGAAGAACAGCTTTAAGGAGGAACAAGAGTGAAAATTACATTTGCAAGCAAAATGTGCCAGGAAAAACTCAGCTTGTCCTTTCCCAGTCCCTGCAAAGCCCAAGCTGACAGTGCCTGTGGAGAGCAGCTACAAAGCACTGCTGAGACTGAGGGCTCATAACTGCTGCTGTTTTGGTTTGGGCCACATAGCCTTACCCTGATCTTATCTGGCCCCATCTCCAAGTAGCAAACAAAAGGAAGAAGACACAGAATACTTATCACAACACAGATTTAATTTCTTAGGCAGTTATAAAATTACAAAGAGCAACGGGCTAGCAGTGAGAGCCAGACACTTGGTGAGGTGGAATGTTAGACAGATTTTTCCACTTATTGACACACATACCAAACAGTCAGTGAGCACTGCAGGATGCAGGGTTTTCTCCAGGTAAGGAAGCAAATGCAAGAGCAAATAGATCCAGGTAGACCTAGGGCTGAGCCAACCCCCCACAGAAACCCAGAGCTGCAGGTTTGGGGAGAAGTCCCCACTCCTGAGTCGGACACATGCAGGGTCCCTGCGGCCGCATGGCCAAAGCCACAGCACTGACACCTGTAACGAGCACAACGGCAGCTGTTTGCAAGCCAGAATCACAACTTCTTGCCCGTTATTTTCAAAGCAGTGTAAGATGAGATTTTCCAGTCGGACGAGCATTAAAATGAAGGCATGTCATGATTAGAAAAATAGGAATTTGCTGAATTCCTTTGGTTGTACAACTGGAATCTGAAAGGATTTATTTACAGTCAGAGCCATGCTTTCTTCATTGCAAGCCTTTCACAGGCCAGCAGATTCCAGGAAAAGAAAGGCCTGCTCTCCACATGTGGAGAAGACACTCAGGCCTTGCTCTCAGATATTAACAGGTTAAATAAAGTCGACTGTTAGCCAGGACAGCTGGAGCACAGAATAAACTTCCCAAACCTCTGCAGTGATTAATCCCCACCAACGCTTTGGACAAAGACTCCTGTCGCTCTGCAAACAGCAGCAGAGCATCTGCACGCACCAGTGGGATCCTGAACAGCTCAGCAACCCACAGGGAAAGAAATTCTACTGTCCTACTGCATGCTGGTTGGTGCTAATGCCATTATTGGAGCCAAGAAAGCACAGCATGGGACGTAACAGAGAGTGCTGTGCTCAGGCTCGGCGCTCACCCAGCCCGGGGCTCCTCTGCTCACTTCTCCCTTTCCACTATTCCACACAGGTCAGACCAAGTTTTCTCTGTGCAGACACCTGTCACTGCACTAAAGGTCTTCTCAGGTATTTATTTGCATTCAGGCAGACTTGAAAAGCCACCAACCTCTACCCCCACCCTCTGCAAAACACAGCCAAGAAACTCGCCGTGCAGGACCCAGAGCAGCAAGGTACAAGCACACACCTGATCCCAGAGGGAGCACTTGTGCCAATGTCTTGTTCAACAGGGCATCAGAACAAACAGCTTTTACCAACTTCTTGATGCTTTCTACTTCCTCCAACTCCTCTGCCAGGCCCTGCCTTTTAACTGCTAGATTTGTATCTAGCACTTGTATTTTGGAAACAGCGACATAAGAAGAGACCAGGGCAGATAAAAGCTTTCTGCCTCAGAACTTGAAATACAGAGTAAACAGACAGATGTCGAGACAGCAGCTGAGGACCTGCACTCGCTGCCCATTTGCACATCAAGAGAAACAGCTCCTTCCCTATGGTACTCACTGGGAACTGATCCCACTGCAAGCTAAGACCTGAGTTTAGGATTCCAAGTTTTTCAGTGTTTCCCCCTCCCCAGCTTTGGTTGTTTCAGTTCTCTGCCTCAACGCTCCACTGAGTTAAAAGCTATCAAGAAGTGCAGCCCATATGGAGAGAGAGAGAGAGACAGGCTGTACAGAACAAACACTGTCCTTCCAAGGAAGGTCAGTCTAAACTGAGAGGGGCTGCACAGGTGTTCCCATATCCTGTGACCAGGAGCTCGTGGCCACAGCACAGGGCTCAAGCCTCCTTGGCTTACCCTGGGTCTGTCAGAGCATCAGAACAGAAATGTTTAGACACCACCTGATTCACAGAGAACAACAGTGCAATCACATGCTCCACACTCAGGTGAGGATGCAGCTGCAAACAGCATTTCTGGTTATGTTTAAAGAAAAAAAAAATAGAAGTACATCTTTGTGTCACTGGGATAAACCCCCAACCTGAAAGGCTTCTAACTTTGGTAGCACACCACAACAGGGTGGTTACTGAGGGCCTAAGGCCATCACAGGGAAATTACATCAGTCATGTTTTATCTGAGAAAAAGTTTATATCCTCATGCAATGAACTTAAGACAAGCTACTGTCCCCACTTTTTAATACACAGCCAGTGGGGACCAGAAATGACCTGCTCCACCCTACTAGCTGGTCACTAACCTCAGAACATTAATATTTTTGCTCTGTAAAAAGATTCTCTCAGTTACAGATAAACTCAGTTACAACAGCAAGAAGATACTTTTTAACTGGTTTTCAGCTTCTATTTAAGAGTGAACCAAGTAGGGCACAGCAATTCCACAGTGTGTGGCTCAGGAGCAGGAACACACTACAGCATATGGAAGACACAAATACAGTGACTATGGGATCTCCTACTCACCTGTGAAAATAAGGTATGAAAATTAGGAAGGGAATAAAATTAGTACAATAAATGATCTCCATTTTTAACAGTAAAGTTAGTAATTACATTTAGGGGTGTAACATGGCCTTTGTTACACTCAAGAGTTGTAAAACTTGTGTGCTTAGCAGACCTGTGTGGCTGGTGCATGTTTACTGCTAACTGTGCTTGTGGAGTCTAGGCCAAAACTCCAAGGATGTTATCAGGAATGTTAACCAGCTTTAGTCTGGAATGAGCAGACATCTCCTGGGTGGTTCAGTTTGCCAGCAAAGCTCACTGAGCTTATATTTACTTCAAGACTTGTATTTCACTCTGCAGCTTGGAACATCACAGCAAAGCTGAGAGCAGTAAAGCAGAAAATAAATAAATAACTGCAGACCATGGAATTGAGTTGTCAGCCAGACCTTAAAGTCAAGAGACTAAGTGATATTTCAGCATGACTCAGGGGTTTGCTGTGAACGTGCTGGGTTCTGGAGATGACACCACAAGCCACTCCAACCAACTGCTTGGGACAGTCAAGGGTTTGCAGTGATTAAAGAAGCCTGACCCCTTCTCTCCCACACACACCTGTGCACAAACACCTTCCCCTGACATGGACTCAGAGCAGCCCCCCTGACAGAGCTCTCCTGGCAGGGGCTGCCATCTTCTTTGTACTTGTAGAGGCAGGGGAAGCCCATCTGCCCACACAGGGCTCTGGGGACAGAGCCCACGGCCTGCTACTGCTCCAGGGAAGACTTGTTCATGGTACCCAATCCTGAAAGAACATCACTGCCTAGTTGTGGTAGGGAGTTCACACACAGCTGCAGCACTCAGCCTCTGCCCTCCTCTCAAGATCTGCAATTTCCTTGCCTCTTTTTATATTTACTTCTTTGCAAGCAGCCAGTAGAGGGAAAGGAAACAAGCCACATTGCTACACAGAAGGCAAAGCAGGCTCGTTTTGGCAAAGGGAAGTAACACTCACCAAGTACTTCACTAATCACTTGCTCAATAACTGTTATCCAAGACTTGAGAGAAGGCACATTACAACCCTAAAAATAGTCTGCAGCACTGCTCAGCCTTGGAAAGCCCTAGTCAGTGTCAGGGCAGTTAAGGATTTATTCCAAAACTGCCAAAGAAACTACCAGTCCTTGAGTGTATCTATAAGAGGTACTCTGATGAGAGGGGGAATGGAAAAAAAAAAAACCCAGAAAGAAAAGCATTGTTATGTAGCAGTAGAGAAGCCAGAAGTAAATGAAATTTCCAAAATCATTTATATTTACATCAGTATCTGAAAAAAAATCAAGAACTTCCACTATTAGAGCAGTATACTCAGCCCCAGACTGAGAAGAAGCAGGAATTGAGAGCCTTCTAGCAGGAAACCTTAAGGCTGTATACAGAGTGGGGCTGCCAAACTCTGCAGGGACTTCCCTCCAGCCTGACAGAATCCTTGCTTTGGATAATTTAAAAAGGTATAAAAAAAGGTTATTGCTACTCTGCCAAGAAAATAGGACAATCTACAGGAAAGAAAGAAAGTGCTTTCCAAGTCTTTCCTCAAAAACCCATGAGCTTATCAACCACCACAGGCTACAGACACCCAAGTACCAAAGGTGTACAGACAAGATTCTCTAACAATCCTTTCCTCATTCTAGCTCTTCTTCCTGCAGCAATTCCTTTCCTTCCCTGTAAAGGCACTTTCTATATTCTATATCCTTACGCAGGGAAACACTTCCAGTTTTCCATCCCAACAAACAGAACAGTCCCACAAATACACAACATTCAGAAGGAATTTTAATTAACAAAATGGTCCAGGAAAGGGAAGGGAGAACCCAAAAAAAACAGGCCATTGCATTTGAAAGGTTGCATGTCAGTCACTAGGTATGCCTGCAAGCCCATGCACAGGAAACCATTTGGACCTTTGTCAGTGCAGAACTAGTCTCAGCTTCCAGAACCACTTCTCTACTCCTTCCTTATATAGGCTAAATATTATATACATATATAAAAAAAATACAAACTTGAGTTTGTTATAAAGTGGCTTCTCTCTCTCTCTCCCCCTCCTATGCTTGCTTGGCACATGAATGCATGCAAAGCTAAGTAGGCTCTGAGGGCTGCACAAACAGCAGGTTTTGGCAACAAAAAAAATAAACACAGCTAAAATAGATAAGCAAGATTAAAAGCCACTGAATTGAAAACCATATATTTTTCCAATTGTATAGAATTAGAACTACAGCTACGACTTAAAACTGTAAGAGTCTGTCATCCTCTCTCCCAACTCATGTCAAAGTTCATAGCAGCATAACACGAGATTCCTCAAGAAACGTCAAGCCAGTGTTCTCTGCTTCAGGAGTGAGTTCACAGGTCCAAGTTTAGTCTGTCCGAAGGATCATGGGGGGATGCTCACTGTCTTCATCCAATCTAAGTGAGCTGGTTTCATCTTCCAGGCAAGCTCCACCCACAGCACCCAGGTCATCCGTATAGGCTGGAGAGAAAGGAACAAGGAGTTGGGGAATCAGCAGCAACAAACTAAGGCTTGGATCCAGAGTGAATGAGTAGAGCTGAAGTACCAGGCATCACTTGAAATAGTTTCACTGCCACCCTATGTTTGTTTTTATCATGACTCTGTTTCATGACTGTGTTTCTCCAAGCCAAGAGCAGTTCATGATCAAAATTAAACTGTTTGTGTGTGCAATGCATACTGGAGCTTTGGGCAGGCTGGTGTTGTCAGTCTTCACTGATGCAGTGCAGTACAGACATTGGTACCTGCTGACTGCCCTCCCTTCACAGCGAGGCACTAACCTGGGTGCCAGATCTGGCAAAAGCTCCACAGACTTGGAGAGCTGCAGCATTAACCAACTTCTCATCCTCTTGATTTAACAGAGCAGTGAATCAGGCTAAAAGGTCGCTGTTCCCATAAAGGAACAACAGCAGCATTTATCAACCTTTTGTAAAAAAATTTTTAAAAAAGGGAGCAGGGCTGTAATTCAGACACTTCGCACAAGGTCTGGGTGCAGAACTGCCTCAAGAGCCATGTGGCAAGTACTGAAACTATCACTACAGCAATCAACCACAACTCAAGACAAAATTCTACCCAGAAAGCAGCAAAGACAAGTGATCCATCTACAGAAAGCTACTGCACACCACGAGTGCTCTTCTCCTACTGCTCACCAAGGCTCCACCTCGCACGCGCGGTTACGCAAAGCTCGGTGCGGACGTGGACCAGCTCACGCAGCCATCTAGAAGGAAGCAACAGGCAGAGGTGCTCCCTGCCCCGTTCCCAGCCTTCTCCTTACCATGCCTGGTGGGTGAGGAAGGCACATATGTACCTTTAGTCACAGCAGCACTGTACGTCTGCGCTACCAACGGCCGGTCGTGGGATGCAGACTCCAGAATTTCGTTGGCGGGCTCCATGCTGCCATCGAGCCTGCCAGGAAGAGAGGGGTTAGCTGGAGACATGATCTGCCTGGGCACAAGACAGCTTGAGCTGGCAGCTACAGGAAAATATTTCATCTGATGTGTAAGAATAATGTATATAGAAATGCAACGGGAGGAACTTGGCCCTCTATTCCAGAAGCCTGGCTAGAGAGCACCTGACAACACTTGGTATTTTTCTGAAGACTCATCAGCATCGTGTTTGCCTCTGACACAGCATCAAGATCTAAATCCTAGTAGCTCACAGTAGGAAAAGAAGACTCAAAACAAGACTGCATGATTAAAAAACCCCATTCCAATCAGCAATATTGTAGGTTATCTTGAGCTCTGTCACAACAGAAGTGGTTGCTTCTTACACAGATACTAGAAAGCCCTCTAGAGAAAGTATTAGAGCATTTCAAAGATAAGCAACTTGGTAAAAGCTTCCCTCTATGAGGCTTCACTTCATCTCTAACCAGAGGTCATGCCTTCAAATGTTCAGATAAATGTATGATTTTTGACTATAACTGTAGGTTGACCAAAGCTGCTAACCCGAATTATCATCACGAGTTACTATCTATAATTCTATGATTGATCAAGTAATTTGACTGTATTACCCTAGCTTTTCCTGCCAACCCTTTATGAAAAACTGCATTGTCCTATTTCTTAAGTGTTCTACAGTACTATTACAGAACACCAGCTGCCTGGCCTATATGCAAGGAAGTTTAATAAGGACACCAGCAGAGAGACAAGAAGGATAATTTCATAGGCCAGTTTCCCCGCTGTGAAGTCAGAGTTAGATCTTTCTCATGTTTGCAACCACTTCATTTATTGATGAAGAGGACAGTGTCACACGTTTCAAATTCTTGTTTAAGTAACTCAACTCAAAGTGCCAAGAGGAAACAGGAGCACAGAGAGAACAGTGATTGATCCCTCCCTGCACTGGGACAGGGTTAAGTTTCTGCTGGTGAAGCGGTGCTTGGTGTAGTGGATACCTGGAAGGAAGGCTCAGGGGGATTCTGAAGTTACTCATTCATGTCAGAGGTCTGGAAAAAGATCAGTTGGAAGAAATGAGCTGTTCTAAGTTAGACTTTTCCAGAACAGAACTAAGTTTGAGAAGAAACTGGATTTTGAGAGGAAATAAAATACAACAGTTCTCAGCTAATGTGGACTTACTTGTGCTGCTTCATTAGTGTGCACTCTCCTCCTTCCTGGGGGTCTAAGTTGTACATGTAGAGATATCCATCAGCAGCTCCCACCAGCAAACGAGGGATCTTCTGGATTCTAGAAAGGTTTAGAGCAGAAGTTATTAAATAACAGATTATTATATAAAAGATTATTAAATAACATAAGAAAGCATGCTCTTCTCCCTTCCCATGATGTAATGGTTAGACTTGATCTCAGAGAGTTTTTCCAACCTAAATGATTCTATGACTTTAAGGCATTATTTCCCACACTTTTGCTCCTGGACAGGGAATGCTGTTAACAGTTAGAGCACCCAGGAAAGAACTGTGTGTAAAAAATTTGCAGCATAACCACATTTTGGGGCTAACAGGATGCCACAGGAATCAAGCAATTACATATAGCTCAGTAAAACAGATTGAGAAGTTACCATCCTGTTATCAAGCTTTGTGCAACTCCAGAGGCAAATATTCTAACGGGAAGGATTTACTTATTTGAGAAATGTTACAAAGCTTAATTATTGCTTAAAGGGTGCTTTGAGATCAGAGGAGTGAGAGTACAGACATGAAGTCAATTTAGCATAAAAACTATAAAACCCCCACAAAGTAAGTTTACTACTGCTCAGCTTATTACTTTGGTAGCTGTGCCAAATGGGACCTGCCTTTGAGGAAGACAGAATAAAAGATTAGATTTAGTCCTCAAAATTAACTTTAATGAATGCTACGCTGTTTTAGAGACAAGAATTATATGAACTTGCTTTCAAAGACTTCTTTAATGGTTAGGCTGGATTGCCTAATTTTGCAATTCACTAACAACATACACCATCACTCCACATAGCACTAATGGAAACAAATGCCATAAAAGCCCACGGGTCCATTCTCAATATTCTAGTTTCAAAATTAAAAGACATCTTTAGAAGACATCTTTAAACAACACTTAGAAATGGGCTATTCCTATCCAAATATTATGTCCTTTCCTCCTCCTCTCACAGGACTGTGAGGTGTTAGCTCTGCCACGTTGCTCTTAAACTGGAATGATCACAGGTAACCTACTGCTCTGCTGTTTTACAGTGGCAGCCTCTCCAGAGCCCAAACAACCCAGCAGGGTGGGGAGTGCAGGCTCCATTTCTGTACTCACGTGGCAAGTGCACAGATGTTTTTGTGCCCACAGAAGGGCAGACGGACTGTAGCAAAGGCTCTTCCCTGGTTGAACATCTCTGTTACTTGAGAGGGCAGATAGCTCGTTGAGGCCATCAGCACTTTTCCAAAGTAACCTGTCCAGGTTGTAGGCTCTTCCTGAGGTCTACAAGTCAGAAGAGAAAAGTGACCCACTTTGCCTTTACCTTAGAGAAAAAAAGTGTGTAAACACTTGAAAACATTTTATTTTAAAATATATTAAGCAGCTGTTTCTCTTCAGAAATAACTACCACCCTTGAAAATTCTAATGCACTTCATTTATGCTAGTGCATAAATGGAGGACAAAATGTGTCCTCCAATACCCTCAGCCTGTTATTCAAGTGTGTTTGATTGTAAACTGATACTTCTGCATACAGGACTGCATTTTATACCAACCATTATACAAGAGCAGAATCTACTGGAAAGCACCATGCTTCAGGATTTTATTAATCTGTTTATCACTAAGAAAATCATTGTTTTCAATAACTTCCACTGAAATGGAATTAAGACTGCCCTCTCAAATCATAAATAGGAACATTTTCAACTTGGTGCCTTTTAAAGCCCCCTAAATGCAGCTGGAAGGCATTGCTGAGATGGCTCTTCCTATATGGATGTCAGAGGAGGTGAAACAAATGTAACTGAAAATGTTAAAACTGCTCCACACTCCTCTGTGAAGGATGGCCAAGTTCTCTCTGGCAGAAAAACACCTTTTCTACTCAGTGGGAGAACAGTACACAGCTCAGCTGCAGTTGCTGATTCATAAGTGACTTCTTATGCCCTTTACTTTACAGAAAAAGTTCAAAAGAAGTCTGTCCACACTTTTGAGAACTCATTCTGTTGAGTACAGTCAACTTTTAATAATTTTCCTTGCGAAATCTAAGGCACCTTTGAAACCTACTTTTCTTTCACAGTCTCAAGTTTGAAGATATGCACCGTCTCTGTGTTACTGGATGCAGACAGAAACATGCCATCCATGCTGAAAGCCAATGAACAGATGCTCACACACCTGGGAAAAAAGAAAAAAGAGAAGAAAAACAAGGAAGTCAAACTATTTGGCTTAGTTAAGAAGATTTCTAAAGTCACCACTACTTTGCAAGTAAGAAAAAAACCACCCTTCAATAATAAGCATTCTGAATTCTCTGGTAATTTCTTGAAGCTATTCAAGTATAAGACTAATGATGTTCAGCTCTGATGTCTACCAGATATGGGATCATTTAGTAAAAATCTGAAGTCAGTCCCACCCTGTATAAAGTCCAGTAGAACCACAGAGTTACTGCTACCACACACCACAACACCATTTCACAATGGCTGTCAATGGCCACAGCATTAGAAGGATTTAGAAGAGAGTAAGAATATTACATGTACTGCCTTCAATTGCCATAAGAATACAATATATCCTACAAAAGGTTACCCTCTTTAAACAAGTTTCCTCACCAATAAATTTTTAAAAGGCAAGAGGGAGTACAATTCTGACAGGATTGATTTGTAGAATAGTCAAGTCCAAAGGAATGAAATTGGAAAACATTCAAGCTGAAACTGTTATAAGCATACATGCAGGGATGAATGAAGATGAAAACAGGCAAAAAAATCAGGATGCCAGCTCAATTGCTGGACATACTGGAAATCAACCATAAGGAATGAGTGCCAGGTAATTAACCCAGCTGAACTTTACCTCTTCACTCCCCTTCGGAATTCAAAGAGTTTCTGTCCCTCTGGAATGGAAAACACTCTTATTACTGTCCCCTGCAAAGGAAAAAAAAAATAGATCATTTTTCATTTCAAGTTCATTCACTGTGTACTAGCTCTAGTGAGCACAACTAGAAGCAGCAAACCACTTTGCTGTTAACTCATTGCTGTGATGCAGCCCAGATACTACATGAAGTATTTATGGAGCTTGTTTGTAGGATGTGTTTGAAGAGTACAAAAAACAAGAGGTGGGAGCTACTAATGCAGAGAACAAGCTGTGCAACAAAACCAGCCCTTCTTATCATATTTGATCATGAAAACGAGCACACTGGACAAGTACCACGAGTGCAGTCACTTGGATGTCTTTGTGCCTTTTTCAGATGCAATCAGTTATACCTTTATGGTCTAAGCTTATTACTCAAAGAGCAGAGGCTTCAGACTCTCTAATTTACACACATTACATGAACAATTTGTCATCACATGCCAAAGACTAGCATGGCACTTCTGTTTGGATTTTAACTGTCTTGTTTTCATTAGGAAGACAGCATCAAAACAAGACAACTAATTTCTAGTAAGTATCCTGCACTAAAGGGAGAAACACTCAGAGGACTGCCCTAATTACAGCCAGGTTAAAATGTTTTATTTAAATAACCTTATTATCCAACATTTCACAGCATGCAAATTGTGTCAAATATCATTAACAGATCTTAACTTAGATTCCCCATTTTAACTGTAAGCCTTCTTTTCTGGCACTTGCACATGGAATGGTGCCCACTTAAAATATTTAACAACAAATTTGATTTTTATCACTGTTAGCAAGGCAATCAAAAGCTCCCTTACCTTTTCTGAGGCTGTGGCAAGTTTAGTACCACTTGCATCAAATGCCAAAGCAGCCAAGGGACTATCATGAGCTGGGATCATATTGGCAGCTCTCTGCAGGGAATCAATAAAATAGAACCTTAGAACAGTACAGGTTAAAAGCTACATGTCACTGCATATTTAAGCACATTCAAGTCAAGTGTGGGTCTTACTTTCTGGACAACAGCTTCAATATTTTTTTCAGTAACTAAGTGCATAAAATTATCACTGAAGCGTATACACAGAGAGTACAAGCAGCAGGAAGAAAATCCAGATAGAAATTACTTGGCTCCACCCATTTGCCCAATTCTACTCAATCAAATCTAGTATTAGCACTTTGTATTAGCACTTGTATTTTCTTTGCTGACATTCTGTGAAGCAAGAGATGCTGCAAACTGTTCCACAGAAACCTAAGTGTCCAGTAATTCATCTCTGAGCAAGTTCAGTAAATTTTTAAACCTGCACCTTTACAGGTGGAAAGAGCATTCAAAGATTCTTACCAGATTGATGGTGTCAAAGACTTGTACTTCTCCAATAGTTGCACTTCCTGGATAGGCCAGGTAGCAATTATCATTGTTTATTGATAAAGCACACAACCCTAGAAGAGATGCAGAAACAGGAGTAGAAACAGGCAAATTCCAAGATTTTTGCAGTAAAACTTTCTGATTCTGTGCTTGAGTGTCACAAAAATAACTCAGATTATCAACAGAAATAAAAACAAAGATGAGTAATCTCAGAGTCAACCTGCAGTATATGCAACTATTTAGTGTAAGCTTGTTTAATATAAAACAGAAAAGGAAGAATACCAATAGAGTCACAATAACTGATTAAACAGTAGAACTTCCCATGTCTGCCACGATTCCTAAAGCATTAACCTGACAAAGTCTTTACCCATACCAAGTGCTGTCAAAATCCAGTTTTTATCTCTCCTGTTTTTTTCTAACATTTCAACACATCCACTCCAGGAGACCAAAATATTGGGAAGATGCAGTTTAGGGCAGAGTCTGCTACTTGTTGACAGCTGGATCAAACATGTAGGCTTTCAGACAACACTCATATTTATTGTATTTGAAAGCAGAATTAACAACACCACAGTTCCCTGTAGGGAACCTCATACACTGACACAGAAAGCACTTTTCAGAGTTCTGCTGATTCCACCATCACATTTACCTGCAGGATTGGGAGGTGTCTCCCTGATTGTATGTAATACCTTCATGTCTCGTATGTTGTGTATATAAAGAGACTCTTCCAGACATACTATCAGCCTCTAGAAAAGGGAAAGAGGACAAAATGGTGATGTTGAAATGGAGTTTATATGGATTTATCAATCCTAAAAAAATTCTATCCCAAAATGCAGCAGGTACCTTCCAATAGAGTACCCACCTGATGGGAAGAAGTAAGAGTCTGACAGAAGATACAAAACACTGCACGTGGTCACTTGAACTGACCACTGCACCCCACCTCCCTCAGCCTCATCAGTGCAAACTGGAGACATTCCCATTACTAGTTTAAGTCAGCAGGACAGAAACCTTCACTTAATTCTTATTCTGTACCAATTTGCATGTGGAAATAATGGAAATTACTTTCTGCTTTTGCTAAATAGAGAAAACAGACAAGACTTTTTAACATTCATAAAGTCTGTAACTTATCCATAATCATTTGTGAATGGCTCTTTTTTTTTTTTTTAAACTCTTACTAAGTTCTTCATCATCTCATTTACTTTGTGGACTACACTTTACACTAACTCCCTGTGCCAGAAATTAAATTACCTACTCTTTCTCTCATGACTTTAAACAGGAAACCCCTCCTCCAAACTCATTTTTTGGGGGCAAAGGCAGACATTAAGATTTTCTCCTTCAGATGCCATTCTCTCTAGTTTGAATGAACTGGCTAAAGACAGAGAAGTCTGCACTTGCTGAAGAGCCTACTAATGATTTAGTCATACAGCAAACTATGTTTCCAGGTACTTAAAAAATTCACCAGTCGTGTGACATTTTTTAGATTTTATTTTTTGAGAAGAATTCAGCTAACAGCACTTACAAACCAAAACAATTTAATGGATAACTTTAAATTTTGGCCTGAAGAGAAAATGTCAGTCTTACATACTTTCACATTCAGGATGAAAGGATGATTCACACTGGGAGGGACCTCAGGAGGTCTCTAGTCCACCCTCCTACTCAAAGCACGCCCAGCTTACTCAGGGTATTTACCCAAGTAAATACATAAACAGAACCAAAAACACTTAACCAAATACAAGTACTGAGATGCCATACAGAAGCCACACTTAGAAAATTACTACTAAATTTCAAATAGCAATTCTGTCACTAAAGGAAGAGACATCAATCAGCAGAGGAAGGGCCAGAATAAGATTCACAACCCCTTTCCCATGTTTCCACCTAGGTAAAACCAGTACTCACCTGTCTATTGAGTTTGACAGCCAAGATGGTGTTGGAGTAACTGTAGTTGCAAATCTCTGTCCCCTTCTTAAAGTGACAAACTTTCAGCTTGCGTGGAGCTTTAAGGCTAACTATGGCCACCAGACTACTGGAGAAGAGCCTCTCCACAATGCACACATCTTCTGTGTCAGCTGAGGAATCACAGGAACAAGGGAAAAATACAGAGGGAGATTTCAGGGAAGAAGAATGATGCACATCAACAGGAAATACTGTCTAAGAAAATCATAGAATCATAGATTCAGTCTAGGTAAAAATACACTTTAACACCATAAACATTCTGCCATGACAGCTCAGAGTCAAGGTGGGACACGGGACAGGCTTTTAAAGCAGAAAATCTACACAGTGAGTGCTGATTTCCAAAGATTTGCTCCCCCCTCCCCAAGGTGTCACACAAGTTTATGTTTCCAAACAGTGTCTGCTGCCCATGCCCAGAATCCAACAGAAAAAATCCCAAAGCTACAAAACCCAGAAAAATGTCAAATTCCAGAAGTTTACAATCTTCTTTTATCTCTGCAGAAATCTAGGAAAGCAAACGTTTTTTGGGCTTTTTTTGTGCGCGTGTTTGGGTTTTATTTTTAAAGCTGTGTTACACTTGAAAGGGTTTCTGATGACCCAAACCCTTGGCATTTCCATTTACCTCTCCATGAAGAAAGAAAGGTTACAGTACTCAGAGAAGCTGGTGAAACTCATTTGCCACAAGACTACTGCAGCCACCAATTAGCATTTCCACACATACCATCTTTTACCTGACAGGCCCTAAGAGCAATTTGTGCAGGAATCACTGATGCCCAGCATTCATGCAGAGCCATAAAACATCAGATTTGCCAAGAGTTTCTACTATGGGAGCACTGAAAGCAAAGGAGGAACACAAATCCCTGCATGAGGAGACAGCAGGAGGGAGGAGAGTCCAGGATCTCTGGTAAAGATAATTTCAGAGCATTTGATCATAGCACAGCATTGGACCATGCTGGTAGGAGGCCAAGTCCCACCACCAGTTATCCTGGCATCTGTGCCTCCCTCTCCATCCCATAAAGCTCCTCTCCAAAACCCCAGGAACACAGTGCACACAGTTTTCAGGGCAGTGAGAAGCTGGAGAGAGTTCTACCATGCTCTGCAGCTCTTTCACAGCCACTGGCTACACCTGCCCTTTCATTACAGAACCCAATCAAGACAAGTGACTTGAGCCTTTGGCCTTGATCCATCAAAACAAATTTTTCAGGAGTCAGCTTCTGGATTAGCTCAATGCTTAACACATTCCAAACCATAAAGCTGCCAGTAAAAAACAAAAAAAAACAAAACAAAAAAACCAACAACCCAAAAGAGCTTGTTTCTGAAGGCTTCTGTTTTGGCCAAGAGAAACATTAAGTAATTAATTTGCACTGTTCCCATCAGCAGTGACAGAAATTCCATGAAAAAAGTTCTGTTCAACATTCTCAGTATATGACACTGCCATCAGTGTGGGACACATCTGCTTTCAAAGTGCTTTTTCTGGGCAGTTATTTCAAGAAATGAACACAAAATATAATGTCCTACACTTTTTTGAGAGAAAAAACCTACTTATGAAAAAGGAACAGGTTTACACTCTGCATTTTCAGTATTCCATGCTACATAATTGACTTTTATCTACATCTTGTACTTAATATGGTACTTTTCCAGAGAAGACATAACAGCTCACAGAGGCTTTGAAAATTCAATTTTCTCATGCACCAGGGATAATGCATTTTAGTAATTACTTTGTTTGCAAGGAATTGTTCTCCATTTTTCTGATACTACACAAAACACATGAAAAGAAATACATAAATCTGCTTCAATAAAGGTATGCAGAAGCTTTGAAATGCAGAGCTCTGTGTTCCTTGAATCAGAGTAGCTACATAAAAGACTCTCAAATATTTTACAGGATGGGTTATCAGCTTTCCATCTAAGCCTGGAGTCCTTCAAAATGATGACATCCTTTTACAGGAGTCAGAAGACCAGCACTGAGAGACCCAAAACCCCACAGTCTGACTGCTTCCAGCTCCAGGGCGAGCACAGCTGCTTTCTCCATCCAGGGACAAGTGTTCAGACACAGCTTCTGGGATTTGTCACCCTCCCAGGCAGGCAGCAGAACTGGTATTTCAGAAGAGGAACAGCAGCAGAGATTCATATGGAAGAAGTGCTGTCCTATGCTGCACTGATGGGAAGGGTGGGCAGCAGGGAAGGCACACAGGGAACAGCACTATCAACAACTAAGCCACCAGACAGAAGAAAAAATTTTCAATAAGCAAAATGCCTCACAGGTATTGATAATCCTTCAGTCTCACCATAAAAAGACTATAATACAGACAGTTACCTTTAGAGAAAGGCTTTGTGATGGGCATTTAATTAAATTCACTTTAAAAATACAGGATGCACCTTTGCTCCTTTGTCTTCCTTTAACAGGAAGAAGAGATAAAATCTCTTCACAGCTGCCAAGTAATTTATGCTTCCCAACAGCAACTATTCAAGAGGGTACCAGGCTATACTGCCTATCCTATGTTCAGCTGACCTGAATTAATCATATGTTTAGCAGCACTAAAGCCCTATAGCAATGCTGTTACTCAGGTTTTTTTTTCTATTAGTATTATCTCCTTTACACTACACAATTGAGCATTGCCAGAAACTCAGATTCAAAACAGAGTAAGAACAAAAAGAACTGCAAAACAAATTAAGTATCAGCAGCGAGGGGAGAACAAGCAAACACATAACAAGATTAGTTTCATAAACACAAGCATGTAGCATCACAGACAAGAGCTGGTTAGAGCCAGCTAGATTATGATCAGCTGTGCCTTTATTCCATTTTTAATCCAAGAACATGAAGCATGTTAGAAGCATTCATTAAGCCTTAAAGCACCCTCCAATCTAATGCTTGTTTTTACAGTGGGATCAACTGCACAGGGAGTCAGGAGATTTGCAGTCACAGGAGAAGTCAGTGATGGGAGCAGCCAAATCTCCCATCTTTTTTTGTATTTCTCTCAAACACAAGACAGCTGAGGCATATTCTCCAGTTTAGTTTAAACACCTACACAAGAGTTGGCAGATCAATCTTCCAGAAGAGAAGGCGGGGTCCTAACAGTGCTCACTCAACACAAGAAGTCTTTAGACCCACTTAAACTAAATTGGGAAGTGGGAAGCACCATGTTTGGGAGGCCTCAAGACACCTTTCCTTGAGGAAGGAGGTACCCAATGCACAGGAAACCCTCCACCCACATATCAAGTTTTAAAAGGCATGGTTTGCAAGCCCAAGACTGAAATTTGACTCATACAAAGAAAATGGAAGGCCTCTCAATATTTTGATCTGCTGTGAGCCAAGACTGACTGGCTTCCACAGGCCAAACCACTGGATTTTTTGTAGTGAGAGGACAAAGATTAATGGGTTCAAATTCATAGAGGGGGAATTCAGGTTTGGTATATGGAAGAAATTCTTCCCTGTGAGGGTGGTAAGGCCCTGGCACAGGTTGCCGAGAAAAGCTGGGGCTGCCCCATCCCTGGAACCATCCAAGGCCAGGCTGGATGGGGCTTGGAGCCACCTGGGATAGGGGAACTGGATGATCTTCAAGGTCCTTTCCAACCCAAAACATTCTACTAAATGTTACCTCATAATCTGTGTTCAGCTTTCACAGACTTAACACTCAGGAAACTTAAAATATCCAAGTGTTTAAGTCAACACAAGCATCCCAGAACGATCTGAAGACAAAACTGGAATCAGCAGGTCAGAATTCCAATTCCAGCTGTTTTTATCAGCTTATTGCAGTATGTTGAGCAAGGCACTTTATCCAATCTGTACTTTTTCTCTCAAGGACTAGCCAGAAGAAGCAGTCCTGCCCAGTGCAGCCAACCTCACAGGATACTTTTCAGTGTCTCGTGTAACAGGGAATCATCTTCACTGAGTCTGCTGGGGTGATACCAGGCCAGATCCTGTAAGTGCCTGACATACTGCAGAGGTCAGGTACATAAACTCCACAGAAGAAAATGGA
Organism: Promerops cafer; assembly: GCA_013398275.1. Lineage (NCBI taxonomy): Eukaryota > Metazoa > Chordata > Aves > Passeriformes > Nectariniidae > Promerops > Promerops cafer. Next base: position 54,586 of record VZSE01004859.1, read on the forward strand.
ACCCAAGCCACTTACTAACCAGTACAACCAGACCATGACTCAAATAGGAAGATGTAGCTACAACACAACCCAACCACAGGTGCCTAATTTGAGCCTCACAATTACTTCTCTCCATTGACTGTGTACAGAAGCAGGCTGTCATCCCAGGTAATGGGTGATCTGAATCACACCCCATTTCCAAACTTAACGTGCCACAGGGTCAGGTCACTTTGGGAATGGAGTCTGAATGAACTCTGTCATGGGATCCCACCATAAATGCTGACATCACAGCAATTGGTACCACCTGCTCACATGGAGTTTACAAGAAAGCAAGGATACTCATGCATAGCATTCATAGTTCACTTATTAGCATCTCAAAAAAGGGAAGTCTCTGAACTGCTGGCAGAACAGGGGATACCACTTCTCCCTCAGGCCTCCCTCCATTTCACCTCAGATCCTATTCAACTGTGATCACTATTGAGAGGTTATGGGAATCTGAGTTATTCACCCTTTTGGATGAGCAAGCCTGCAGCTATCATGTTAAAGAATAATTTTCTAACAGAAAATATTAAAATAAAAAATATATAACTAAGGCTTTGTTTTCTTATTTGATAAAGGTATATTAGTGTTTCCATGCCCCAACAGCCAGTATAAAGACCCAAAAGACACTCTCTCACATGAGTAAATTATTATTTTTATGACCAGCTGCTATGTAACCTGGCTGGACATAAAATTAGAAAAGCAGAGTTCTCCTAGCTACTACCAAATATCATACCACACCAGCTAAATTTAACACAGAACACTGATTCATAGTTTTACCCTGCCTGCAATTACTGTTTTGTATGTATGTGATATTTACTCTTAAGGTTCCTTTTATGCCAATTTCAAACAACCTGTGAAAAAGTGAAACATTTCTTATTCTTCCCACATTAAGCCAACTGAGGGGATTAAAAAAAAAAAAAAAAAAAGAAAGAAAAAAGAAGGTACTCACTGCATTCATAGATCTGCTCTAATTTGTCCACAGAAGAAAGAGAGAAGAATTTGTAGCCTGATTTACTGCCAACTGCAAGGGATCTGCAAAAGAAACAAGCCAGTCAGGAACATCAACTCCATCAGCTGTGATTACCCTTGGACAGATTCTTACCCAGTTCTAAACCTCCAGCTGGGTTAGCTCAGTAAGGAAAGTGATAAAAAGTTTGTCCAAAAAAGCCACAACAGACAAAGACAGCTTCCTCAATTCTGATTAGACCAAACAGCTTCAGAACTACAGAATTTGGGTGTGGAATTCTGCTTCACATTTATGAAATGAGAGTTCACAGCCTAAAGTAAACCTACTGCCCAATTCTCACCCGTGATTTCTTCACACAGGCTAAAAGCTTTAGTGTGGAGGGAAGATGATGACTTGAATAATGTAATGCAAACCAATTACATCATTAGAGGTGACCTCCAAGACCTTTTAAACTGGGCTGTCTGGGGATTTTTGTTCTTTACAGTGTAACTGTCCCCGAGCATCCCAGAAGAGCTTTCATATTAAAACAAGAGTAATTAAAGACTGCCAACTCTAATTTTCTCTGGCTTTACGTGATGTTCTAGCACCCCCACTGTTAGGTCTCACTCTTACAAATACTCATACTGAATCTTTGATCAGAGGCACCCCCTAAAAAGTGCCAGTCACTGATGTTAAACAGATTGAACAATAGCAGAACATTAAAAAACTGACTAAAACTCCTTCTTTCCTCCATTACTCAATTTTCACACTTAGCTCACAGACCATTTAATTGCTTTTCCAGACAGAGTCAAAGGCAGGTCTTAAATTTTAAGCTAGCAAAACCTTTAGCCTGTCTTGCAGGTCTTTACACATCAAGGCAGTGGACAATGGCTCATTCTTGTTTCCCCTCCCCATCTGGAGGATGATTTTATGCCATAGATAAAGAAAATTAAGTCAATACAGTTTTACACAAGTGCATTAGTATGCTTATAGTTCATATACTTCTTACTGCCAAAAGACATGGAGGAAAATTCCAATAAAATACATTTCCATGCCCTAAATTGTAGCAAGTCATTCAACACAGGGCTCCAATCCAATCCTGCCAGTCAGCCTGCCAAAAATGCCTTTCTGAACTCAGCAAGATGATTCTTTACAGTTCAGATGCACTAACAATTAATACTGCATTTGGAATACAATGAAAATTCCTAGATTTCATGTTCTTTTTATATTTTCCACTCGTGGTTCCAAAGTGAGTCTTTTTTAAATTTCAGCATACTGAAAAGATTAAAAATTGCTCCTCATATAGTTCACCCTCTGAAATTAAGCTACAAAATCAACTTCTGTAGGATGGTATGACCTTCTCTTCTAGAAGAAAATACAACTGGCACAATCTGGTTAGGAAATTATGTTTGAGAAGGTTTAAACCTTCAAATTAAAATATGAACCATGCAAGCAAGAGATTCAATTGCACAGATTCAATAACCAAGATATTAAAAAAGCATATTAGGCTTAAAGATAGAGAAGCAATCATAAAAGAAAATTTTGTTGTGCTCCTCTAAGTCACCCTAGAAATACTGAATTTAATTTTCCTTCAGACAAAATCAGTATGTTCAGCAGTCTCCATCTGATTAATCACCAAAGATACTTTAGTGGTTTTGCTCAACTACTTTTGTACAACTCAACAAAAACTCACATTATGTGAAAAAGCCCTGAAACTAATTTGGTAAAACAAAACAATGAGTCAGCTTTTCTTATATCATCTACTGCTTTCCTCAAAAGAAAGTTGAACAAAGAATGACATTAAAACTGTCACTTTGCAAAGGTAAACAAGCACTCCACAGAGTTAAAAATAAATGGAGTCACAAGACTCCTTGCAATAAAAATGATCCACAAAAGACACAGGATGATTTCCTCACGGAGAACCCCACACAGCAGCTATTTGTATTACTAGGCAGAACTGATTCCTGAATTGTACTTACAGCTTGAACTACAGAATACTGCTGAATCACTGTTTTACTGACAGGATCACTGACAGCAGTAAGGAAGCTCCTTTTTCTGGTCCTATGACTATACCTCATTCAAATGAGCTGTAGACAATGGCAAACAAGAATTGTGTACACGATAAAAATCATTAGACTAAGCAGAACCCAAAATGCAGGAGCACAGAATGGACCTTTCCATCCATGACAACTGCTTTTTGTTATTTATTTCAGGATCGAGGTGATGAAGTCACAAATTATTTGTTTACACAGAGCAGTTCAAGTCAAGATAATTAAACCCATTTCAGTGTACAAGTGTAACTGCAAAATAACCTCTTTTTCTTCTGGAACAGCAGTCTTGCTTTTGGAGGGTTTGCTTTGTTGGTTTGGCTTTTTTCAATGTACTCTTAAATTACTTCTTATGAAACTACTGGAAAAAGGCTTTTTATATGTAATAAGAACCCACTAGGCTGAATTATACCAGCATAATCACAGTGATTTAAATCTCCCATCTTCCCCTGCACTGATATTACACTTAAGCCCTTAAGACACCCCACAGCCATCTGAATGGCCAAATCCACAAAACAAGGACCTAGCCAAAATTACCTCACCTCTGAAAAAATGTGCAAGCATATGGGGAAGAAATATGATCAATAAGCCATTCAGCCCCTGCTCAGATAGACAGTGGCCAACAAGAAGGTGCTGTGCTTTATCAGAAGCTCCTTTCACAGCATAGGTGTTATGCTTTATAATCACTGATTTGCAGAAGCTGATGAGAGACTGAAATTGAAAATAAAATAAATATTCTCTAAAATGGCCTTTTTTCTAACATTATGCTATACACATGTGGGTTTTTAGCTCTATTATGTGTAGCCTCTATTACACACTTTAGACTGTACACTCTGATCTATTTCATCATGAAGGTTGTCTCCTCAGTACAAAATTATCAATATAGCCATGATTTATGGAACTGTGTTTATCCACTTTTTGCAGAGATAATGCTGCAGACTGATCCAAGACTACATAAATCTTGGTAGTATTTTCAAGAGTGACTACCATAAATAATTAAAACTATCCTCATCAAGCACACAGAGCTGGGAGATTTCACACATTCATTGGAAGATGCTGACACTTGCTCTAAGTGCACTCACCTAAAGTGGGAAACCAGCTGCTTCAGTCTCTCTGGCTCTTTAGGAATAACAAGTTTTTTCAGCTGAGTTAGAATCCTAAGGTTTTCTTTTGTTTCTTTAATATACATATAGAAGGAAGAAAACCAGTTTTTCCCTTTCCATATCACAGAGGACCTTAACTATTAATCAGAAATATTCTGCATTAATCAGAAAGTTCCTAACAAGGGCAGCTCTCTCAAAGATTAAATCAATTGCAGCTGCAGCATAAACATGACTCTAAAAGTCATTACTACTTTAAATAACTGGTTAATTAAGCCTACTTTCATTATGATACAGTCTCATTATACTAATGTTCCATCTCATTTCAAAACCAATGTAAATTTCCACAGACAAAACATTTTGGCTTATGATGAAGAGGGGGAAAATAACAATAATAATGAAAGAAAAATCAATGAAGACATAAGAATTGCTAAGGAATTACTAAGGAAATGTACCTTGCTTTATTTCCCCCTCCAAAATATCTGCTGTAACATCTCCTGGACATGTCTTAATACCAATGGATATTTATTTTGGAAAAGAGATGCAGAACTTCATATATTCAATGTTTTTGTCAGCAACATTCTGACAACCCACAGGAGATTTTCCCATTATTCTTGTATTAAAAGAAAACTCACAAACTTAAATCTGCTACAGCAAAAGGAGACCACGCCTGCTCATCACTTCACCTGCAGGCTGGGACAACAGAAAGTCCATAATCCAAGTAAATATCACTACTCTTGGGCCAAATCCCCATCCAAATGGTCACACACTGAGGAACAGTTCCTCTGACCAGCCCCCCTCAGCTGCTGTGCCCTCTGCAACAACTGCAAGAAACACAACATACGGTTGTCTCTCTCAGCTATCCTCCCTGAGTGTAGCAGCTACGAGACCGCTCTGTCCTTCCTTTTTTTGGTCTGTGTTTAGCTTTAAAGTCTCCTTGGAATAGAGCTCTCCTGTCCTCAAGGATCACGGGTGAAGGACACCTGAACCTAGGAGAAACAAAGGCAGAGGAGTGAATGCTCAGCACCTAACCCTTGTTCCTCCCACCACAAGCAGTTTACTACAGAGATCCAAACATCACAGAATAAGGGAATGAGAATACAACTTCTGGGACACAAAGCATGCCAGATGCATATAGAGACATCAGCTTTTGCTCACAATGTAGAATGAAGTTGATTTATTTGGGAAATAAAGGGCAGAATTAAATTGGAAAGAAGAAATGTATGGACTAATACATGTCATGTGTAACTCCACAAAAAAATGAAAGCAGAGCCTGAAGAAATCCTTGCCAGTAAGGCACACACCAGAGTTTTCCTTAGAAGTCCAAACACAAGGCTTCCCCCTTCCCCTTTCATCAGGAGTCTGTTTTCAGAACTGCAGTGACTACTTTGTTTCCAAATGCTGTCACACAATTACTTATTTTAAAAAAAGATGACTGAAACTTCTCTAGTCTGCCCACTGGCATTATTTCACAAGCAGGCTGTTTGGTGGGGTTATTTTTTGCGGGTGGGGGACGTGGGTGCATATTTGTAAATTGAATCTGAACACCATTTGTAAGTACTTCCACAGCATACCTGTGCAACAGTTTAAATATTGAAAGTTTTACCTATTATATAGACACATACAAGCTTTGGGATCTTGAAGTTATGCTTTGCTTAAGAGGTCACAAACTTCTAATCCATTATCATTTCCCTTATGAGATTTAAAGCTTCTACGAGTTTGTGAGGTGTTTAATTTTTCATCAACATATCTGTGCTCAGTTTTAGCAGTTCTCCCAGAAGTAATACAAACTGCACTCAGGTTTGTCTTCCCAAGTATCCATTGTTAAAGATTTACAGCTGTAAAACCTACCTAGCACCGAGGCCACCCACAAGCTTCCACTGCCTGGTTTTGCTGGGACACCCAAATTCCAATTGGTTGCTCCACTTTGATCTGCAAGCTGGAGCTTCTGCCTCTTGATCAGGGAATGCCAGTCATGCCCAGTTGTGCAATGATTGATTCACTGGGGAAAAGGGCTAGGTCCAAAACAAGCACACTAACATCTTCTGAAAATACCCCTCTCTGTGTTATTACTTAATGAAAACATTATATCAAAGAGAAGCCACAAACCAACCGCTTCTGCTGCATTATAGGTGAAGTGTTTTCAGGCAGAGCTCCAGTCCCAGCCAGTAATTCAAAACTCTCATGTAAATAAAGCTTAGGGCAATGTGGGATAAACAGGCAAGACAACACTTGCAATAATGCAGATACTATTCCAAGAGACAATGTCACTACACACAGCATCCATGAATGAATATTAGCCAAGTCTGGGAAAACCAAGCGATTAAAAGCAGGATAGAGGATATCTGCTTCAGTCGCCAGGGATTGCAGCAACTGGGAAAAGCAACAGCAACTTTTATGATGACAACATTCTTCTAACTACCAGCAATCCAATTTCCCAAGACTGAGAGCCACCATGAAGCTCATCTTTCTACAGGAGAGAGTAACTAATTACCAAATCTTCATAAAAGCAAACAAAAGTTAGCTTGATACTTATTTTCAGCAGGAACAAGCCCCATCTTTTCCTAACACAAGGACCTGGCTCTGCTGTGCAGGTAAGCAAGACAGTTAAGCCTGAGTGGAACTGCCACCTTGTGAGGGTGAAGGTAAAAGCTTTAAATGTAGTAACAACAATGAGCCCATGTCATTTATTTTCCAGTTTTGTCTGTCAGCAATTTTTCTAATTACTGAAGCACCTTAAAGCATGATGTGAGCTCTACTGACTGGGCAGACATAAACAAAGCTTGTCTTTCATATACTGCCTGAAAGAATATACATTTGTTTACCTTGCCTGTCTGGAGAAGGGCTCCAGTTACCTGTAAAAGTTGAAAACAGGTGAGCTTTCTGAGGCCCAGCATGGGAAAATGAAAGTCATTCCTAATAAGTTTTTTTCAGCTCTTCTCACCTGGTAAACTGTGATCTCCTAGATATATAGAATAGTATACTATAAACCCAGAGAGCTGCCTTCTTGTTTCGCCACTCAAACAAGAAACTAGGAGAGATCACGGGTGGGAAACAGAAAAAAAAAATTAAATAAACTTCTGTTTAAAGAATGTACACAACCACTAAATTCTACTCAGTTTAGAAACTTGAATGCAACTTGGTTGTTTGGGCCACTTACCACATCAGACAAGTGTTTCACTGAGAAGCTGCTCACAAAGGCATCTGCAAGACTGGTTTTACACTTATTACTTTTCTTGGGGAGTTTTATTTAAGACACTGTTAGTAAGAAGAGATTATTCCACATCATCAACTACCTCATTTATCTCAAATTAAGTGGCCTTTTAAATTAATCTCAGAATTTTGAGACAAAAATATGAACAGGAGTCTTTTGATATTTCTGTCATTTCTACATCAGATACCTGAATTCACAAATATTCAAAAATGACACAAAAGACCTAGTAACCCAAAACTTGGAATTGCAAAGATCTATGGGCCAGGTCTGCCTCATATAAAAGATTCATCACCAAAATCTGCATCAGCTAATCTCAAGGTGATTTATATATAAAATTGTATTTTTAGAAAACATCATTTATTGACACAATGGATATTAGAATACCAAATACAAAAAAAAAGAGAACCCAAATCAGCTATCAAAGAACAGTTTTGGTTATTTACAAAAATGAAATGGGAAAAGTAGTGCAGTAGCACACCCAACTGAGGAAGGAAATCATTAGCCAGGTGTCCCTTTTCTCTCCCTACAAACTCCAAGTTACAAAGGAATCACCTTTATGCTCCTTGAAGGAAGATTTCAAGGTGTACAAGCCAAAACCCACCTAGGTAAGTTTATGTTGTATTTGCTTTCTTTTTATTTCTGTCTTGGTTTTGTTCTCAAGCCAAGCTGCAACTCCTGTCCAAATTAAGTGGGGTTTTTTTGTCACAACTCCGTGATCTTTAGGTACATAAAGGTCTCCTCAAAGCTAAGGTGCAACTGAAAATGCAGAGGTGCCACAGTGGAGAACAGAGTGAACTTCAAAAACTTATATAATGACCTCTACAAACTGCAGAAGAAAGAGGTGACAAATCCCCTAGTTATTATGACTTGGGTTTTTTTCCCAGTAATAGGTAAAAAATGAATGGTAGCTGAGAAAAACTTGGGCATGTTTTATATGGACAGAGACAGAGTGAGCTCTATATGGCACCCACTGAAAAAATGTGAAAAGCAGTTGCAAAAGTCTCTGGCTTGAATCAATATACGGATAATGATTTACTTACAAATACACAGAGCACTGCTGCTCCCCCCCATCATTCACCACAACTTAATTACTGCCAGAGTCTCTTGTCTCAAACCTATCCAGCTCCAATTGCTCATCTCTTCACCCCCAACAAAACCTACAAAAGCAAACTCTCAAAAACTCTCCTGCTGTGATGTAACTCTGCTTGGCAGTCACCAGAAATAACCCTCTCACCTTCAGAACTCCCATATGCTACAGGACATGCTGAGGACAGGCACAGATCTCCCTCGTGAGGGCAAGATATTGTTGCTTGCAAAAAGAAGGAGTTGTTAAAAAAACAAACCCTCCACCACACACGTGGGCTACACTTTGTGATGCCAACCTGAGATCATTTCCTCTTACTCACTTCCTAAAACAAAACCCCTTTCTCGAGTACAAGTTCTTTCAGTTCTTACTCCCCAGTTTCATCTCTCAAGTATTTGAGACAGTCAAATCCTTCTTTGAATGATCTTCAGTGCTCCAATCCCAGCTAATAGGGGTTTCCTAAATTAAAAATACTGTTTTATAATACCCCATAGAAAAACTAATAGGCACTAATTGATCTAAATATGCTGCAATGATTAAGTAATTTGCAAGACGTGCAGCTTGAACCATCTGAAGCCCAAGGAAGTGCAGTTTCAAGGATCAGAGAAAGGCCTCTTTTCTAAATCAAAACCAAAAGTAGCATGGGCTCATAAAAATACCTTCAAGCCTAGGTCTCACTGCTTCAACATAGCAGGTGACAATAAAATAACTGTATGAAAAGACAGCTGTGAGGAACTTTTGGATGAAGTCTTTGAACATCCGGGAAGACTTGGGGCTTCATGTCAGGCCCTCCTAGGGCTGAGCATCAGCAAGGAGCAGCAGGAGCCCTCCTCCCGTCCCCTTCCCCAAGGAACAGCGAGCGATGCCTCCCAAGCAGGAGCAGAAGTTCCCCAGGGCAGCGACCCGGGGGAGGGAGAGGGCACCAGGCTGCCACAGCCCCACGGCTGCGTGTCCCGCGGGAGGAGCGGCCTGTCTGCGCGGCTCCACAGTGAAGCCGGAGGGCACAGGGGGGCTGATCCCAGCCCTCCTCCCTGCGGGGGACCCCGGCCCCGCTCCTGCCCCGAGGCCCCGGGAAGGGGCGGCTCCAGCGGCGCTCCCCGCCATGGGAAGGGGCGGCACCGGGGAGACCCCACCACGCCCCGCCCGCGGCCGGGCCTGCTCAGGGCCCCCCCAGGCCGCTGCCCTCTCCAAGCGGCCCGCGCCCCCTCAGCCCGCCCCCCTCAGACCCCCTTACGTGTTGTCCTGGTTGAAGTTGNGGCCGGCCGTGGATGGGAGACGCGCGGCGCGGGCGCGTCCCCGCCGTCCCCGAGGGAGCGCGGCCACCCCGGTGCGGTCCCGGTGCCCACGCGGTCACGCCCCGCGCCGTTCCCGCCCGCCCGGGCTGTGCAGTTCCGCTTCGCGCCACGGGATGTCCCCGAGGCTCAGCAGATGAGCGTGCGGGGACTCCGGACTTGGGAAAAAGGAAAAAAAAGTTGGGGCTGTTCAGCCTGGAGAAGCGAAAATCGCGTGGATACATCAAAGCAGCCTTCAGTATCTGAAGGGGCACTTGGTTAGGATTTGTAGGACTAGGGCAAGGAGTAATGTGTTCACATTGAAAGGGGAAATACATATACAGAAGGGATTCTTTACTGGGATGCTGGTGAGGCACTGGAACAGGTTGCAGATGCCCCCCCTGGCCCTGGCAGTGTCCAAAGCCAGGCTGAATTGAGCATCCTGGTCCAGTGGATAACACAAATTTCAGGGGGAAAAAAAAAACAAAACCAAAACCAATCCCCAAACCAACCAACAAACAAAAAACCCAAACCAAAACCACCAAAAAACCAAAAACAACCAATCAACAAAAAAACCCCACCAAAACAAACAAACAAAAAAAAAAACCCACCTGGAACTGGAAAAGCTATTTCTGTAAAAGGGATCAAAGTCAAGGGATTAGTACAGAAAGGGTAAATCTCACAAATATGAGCCACCAGGTGCTGGGTTTGTGCCTCTGGGGCCAGCTGGCTCCAGAGGGTTCATGAGAGCGCTCACGGAGCAGTTTGGAGTGATGGAGCCTCCCCCTCACTGGCCTGTGAGGCAAAAGGGACCTCCAGCTGCTGGCACAGAGACCCCTCCAAATGGCTGCAATGCCAGTGGCCGTGCCCCAGCTCCCTGCTACCCTGTATCCACCCTGCCATGTCCACCAGAGCCAGTCCTGTCCCCCACACTGCACCCCACATTCACCTCTGCCTCTGCTACCCCTGCTGCCAACACATCCACGTGTCCTGCAGCTCTTTCTAGCCATCCAAAGCTTCTCTTCTCCCGGGGAGACTTTCCCTGCTGATGGCAGATTTTAATCTCAAATTGTCTCTTTTTGTACCTGTTGGCTCTGGCAGTTTCATGTGCAGGAACACGTCCCTCCCTGGGGAAATGGGATCACAGCGTGTGCTGTGCCAGGAGAGCCCAACGCTGCCATCGCTGCAGAGGTGTGGGTACTCAAAGGTGTGGGTACTCAAAGGTGTGGATACTCAAAGGTGTGGATACTCGAAGGTGGGGATACCCACACTGTTCACTGCTGGGATCCCCCAGAACCCTTCATCAGGGGACAATGCACAGAGGTGTCTCCAGATGTGGGAATCCTGCACAGAATCACAGAATATCCTGAGATGGAACACACACACAAGGATCAGAGTCCAGCTCCTGGCCCTGCACAGGACACCCCAACAATCCCACCCTGTGCCTGAGAGCAGTGTCCACACACTCCTGGAGCTCTGGGAGCCTCAGGACTGTGACCATTCCCTGGGGAGCCTCTTCAGTGCCCCACCACCCTCTGGGGGAAGAATTTTTTCCTAAAATCCAAACTAAACTTCCCCAGACAGCTCCGGCTGTTCCCTTGGGTCCTGTCACTGGTCACCAGTGAGAAGAGATCAGAATGAAGGAAGAAAACATCCCCGGGCTTCATGAGCCATTCCTCATCTAAAGGAAAACTCTGCAAACCTCTCCTGTTTTGGTGACATTAAAAAACCCGACTGTATTCAGGCTACCCCAGAATATTGGAATTTCTCCTTAACACCCTTACAGTTACTCAGATCTTTGCAAGGTGGGGAGTGCACCAGGGATGGGAGAGGAAAGAAAAACCAGCTGGGCTCGTGGGCAGAGTACACGAGGAGAGCTGCTGTGCAGGGGGGGACACATCCCTGCGGGGTACAGGTGGTGGGAGCATGGACATCTCCACACCCCACCTTGGAGCAGCCCCTGGCTGCCTGCGATTCTCCGTCTGCCAGGTTTGGAGGTATTGCTGGGGCTGGAGCCATTCCCCAGCACGATGCTCGAGGCTTTGGTTGCCATAACAACTGGATTCAGGCTTCAAAAATAGTAACTTATTTTTCATTCAATTTGCCTTCTGCCCTCTGAGATGGATCTATTTTGGGATGGATGGTTCGCTTCAGGTGTCCCTTGCCAGCACCCTCAGCTGTGGGCTGGGGACTTTGGGGATGGGGGTTATTTTGGTAAATGTGATTTATTGTCCTTTCTTCTTCCTCTCCTCTTCAGGCCCAGAGGTACAGCAGGGCACAAGAATCATGGCATAGGCTCTGCCAGAGCTCATCATCTGGGGAGGGAATTTAAAAAAAAAATCTCCCCAGCTAAGTGGCAGAGCGTGGGAGAGGTTTTCAGAGATGATCTCACTCTGCATCTCAGCTTGGACCTGCCACTCTCAGCCAGGGCTTGGCTGTCCCAGATAGCCTACTGAAGATGGGGTTTATTTTGTTGCCCCTGCACCTCCTGGATCCTGCTGCCACCAGCCTGGTCCCCACTGGTGTCTTCCATCCACAGTGGGAATCGTGCAGGAGGGCTGAACCTGCTGCTGGCTCCTGGGGTGCTTCTTGTGTGCCTGGGGGACAGCCCACAATGCAGCTGCACCTGCAGCATCCCCTGAGGGACTGAGCTGCTTTAGAAGGGGTTGCAGAGGGTGCCAGGATTAATTCATGCCTTGAATTAAAGGATTCCTTCCTTTTTGTCTGCTTTGGCTTTTGGAAGGCCTATGTGTGCTCCATTTCCCATGGAAATGGCCATATGAGCACAACCTTTGTGGTTGAGATGTCCTCAGCTGTTCCACCTTCAGCATTGCCACAGCTCCAGCAAGCAGAGCTGGTGTTGGGGTGACCAAGACTCTGCTCCTCCAGTTGTTGCCAACCTCTCCTTTCTTGTCCCTCAGCTGCTGGCCTGAGGGTGCCCTGCAGTCCCTGGCACAGCGAGGGCAAGGATGACGCCCATCTGCCCCCAGACAAGCACCCATCACCTTTTGTGTCCCCTCTCTGAGCTGCCCAACCTCGGATGTACCTCGGGATGTCACCTCCTGTAGGAGCCTACTGGAGTGATGTAGAGGAGGGAGGGGTGAATGCTTTAGGATGCAGATGGGCTGATTTTGGGGTCCTTAATCCTTGCCTTGCTGCCATGCTGCTTTGTCCCCCTTCTCCTGAGCAGGGAAGGATGGTGGGGTGCTGGAGTTGTGCCCCCACCCAGGGGCAGCACGCAGCGATGGGGCCAAGGCAGAGCCACCCACCCCAGCCGGGGCCTGCGGAAAATAATGGGGAGAAAAATCATGAAAACCAAAAAAATAAAAGCAAAGCCAAACAAACCAGCTCCTTGGGGATGGCGCTGCCCCGGGGCGGGCAGAGATGCCTCGGGGACCTCGGGGAGACCCGGCCGTGGGCAGCGGGGCCGGGGGAGCAGGTGGGTACCGGGGGAAGCGGGCCGACTGCCGGCACTCGGCGCTCTCCCCCTCCCCGATGCTTTAATCACATTTTCAATTCAAATCTGCTGCTATTTGATCCCCCGAGGGTGGCAGCGGGGAGGGTGGGGGATATTTTTAGCTGTGCTTAAAGCTGCCGGGGGGCGGAGGGAGATCGCGCAGGTTGCTGTGGCCGGGAAGAGTTGGAAGGGATTCCCCCCCACCCCCCTTTCTTTTTTCCTCCTCCTCCTCCTCCTCCTTCTCCTCCTCGTTGCACATCTGAGGGCGGCAGCGGGGCTGGCTCCCCCCTGCCGGAGGTCGCCTTTGTTTTCCCCGTGTCGCTTCTCCCGAGCAGCCGAGGGGGCGGGAGGGGGCCGGGGCCGGGCCGGGCCGGGCTGGGCTGGGCTGTGCCGGGCTGGACCGGCCGCCCCTTCTCCTCGTCGGCCGCCGGAGCTCGCCGAGTTGGTGCCGTTCCCCCGGGCGGCGCTTTCCCCCCGCGCCGGGGCTGAGCAGCCGCCGCTCCCCGGGACCCCCATGGCACCGCCGCGATGTTCGTGTCCCGGCTCCTGGATTTCCAGAAGACGCGCTACGCCAGGTAAATCCGTCGGTGCGGCGGTCCCCGACCCCCGGTGCTCGCGGAGCTCCCGAACAGCCCCAACCCCTCCCCGGGCTCGGCTCCGCTGGGATGGAGCCCGAAAGGATCTTCGAAAGCTGCTGAGTGCCTCAAAGCACAGGGCAAGTGCGGGCTGGGCTTTCAGCTACCTGCTTTTCTGCATCCCTAAAGGATTCTCAGCATCCTTGGGAGCCTTTGCTGCCTTTCGCTGGGTCTAACTTCACCGCAGCTCTCCCGCTGCCAGGGGAGCAGGATCCTGCCTTCCCGAGGGACCAGACCCTAGCGCTGGCTCCGAACCCCCCCACGGAGGGACCAGTGTGGTCCAGGGTGCCGCCGCACCCCGGTGAAACCCCCTCGGGGTGGCTCGCCCAGCCTGGACCCTCAGGCTCAACAGGGTTCCCACGGGATGCACGGCTGGTGGATCCTCCTCTCCCTCCATGAAATCCCCAGGGAGGTTTTCCAGCAGCAGCCGGGACTTGTTTTAAAAGCTCAGGTGCAGCAGGAACCCTCACGGTGTTACCTGTGCAGGGGGAAACCTGAGGATTGCTGAGCGCAGGTCAGAGGGCGCTTGGCCACGGGCGCTGCCGCGGGATCAGATGTGGCCTTTAGGAGGGAGCTGGCAGGTGACACGGGGACAACGTCTGCCCGCAGCCCTCTGCTCCCCGGGTGGCCGGGACGAGTCAGATGGCACCGGGGGCTGCTGGGGGTGCTCAGCTTTGCACCGAGGACAGGCTTTGCTCCCAGCTCCCCGGGACTGTGGTGGGGATGTTTTTCTGCCTGTGGAGGGTCCCACGGGCTGGCACAGCTCCTGAGGGCACTGAGCTCTGTGCTGCCACTTCCAGACTCCCAGGGGTCCTCTTAGGGGCAGATTCCAAAGAAAAAGCTGTGTGAAAAGAGGTGGTGACGGTGTTTCTCACCTGCTCCAGGCAGGATGATCCCTGAGGGATGTTTGTCTGGGCTGGGTAAGGACAGGAGACCCTCCTCTGACCCCCTCCAGCCATCAGCTCCTTTCCTTCCAGGTATCCCACGGGGAAAATCCATGCTTGCATCTCCAAAACCTGCCTGAAATGTGGCCACTTGCTCAAAGACGCTTTTGATGTGGCAGCTGCCTCCTGATAAGCTTTGCCTGGGGGAGAGGCAGGAGGCACCCAGCAGATCTGTACAACGTGCCCGCTACAAAACCTGGTGAAAATGGAGAATTCAAGACTTTCCCCCCATGCCCCCCCCTCAGTTGGCATGAAAGGGACAGAGCTGGGGGAAATGGAGATGAGCAAAGCTCTCTACCCCCAGAGCAGGAGGCAAATCATCCCTTTACCCCATGGCAGGGGTGCAGAGGCTCTTTGGGAACTGGGCAGCAGATCAGGGGCTGCTGCACTGACATCAGTCTCCCCCAGCAGAAGCCATCTGCCAACCTGTTGTTTGATTTATCCTGAATCAGCATGCTCCAGCCTTCTTGTGGGGTCCTTTCTGGAGACAACTTGTTAAATGGGATGAGGCATCACAGAGAGCCTTGCAGGGATGGTGCCCACGTGCAGGGCAGGGGCTGCGGGGCACGGGAAGGGTCAGATCCACAGGGAATCCTCCAGCTCTCACTGCGTGCCAGGGCTGGATGGGGAGCAGCAAGAGATGGGTGCTCCCTTGGCTTTCAGCCCAAGAAAGTCAGCAGCACGTGATGCTAACCCAGGGCTTCCTGTATCATCGCAGAGATCCTCTTAGCCCAGTGCTCAAAAATAACAGTGGGATAATCCCCGTCCCCCCCGCACTCCGTGCACACCAGCTCTGCTCTCCATGGAAATGCTCTGCTGGGGCATATCCCAAAAGAAAACCTAAAGCTGCCTCTTCCTTTGCGCCAGGGATGCTCTTTCAGCTGAGCTCTGAGGTGGGAATTGGGATGAGCACAAGCCAGGGGATGCATGGTGGTACATGTCCTTCAAGGCAGCAGAAGCATCTCAAATCCTGTGCTCAGTTTTCACTACAGGAAAGATGTAGGGGTGCTGGAGCAGGTTCAGAGGAGGATAATGGAGCACAAGTCTGAGCAGCTGAGGGAGCTGTGGGGGGCTAAGCCTGGAAAAAAGGAGGCTTGGGGGCGACCTTCTCACCAACCACAACTCCCTGACAGGAGGGTGCAGCCAGGTGGGGGTCAGGCTCTGCTCCCAGGGAACGAGGGGCAGGATAAGACAAAATGGTCTCAAGCTGCACCAGGGGAAGTTTAAGTTGGATATTAGGGAAGATGAGAACAGGCTGCCTCGGGAAGTGGCTGAATCACCGTCCCTGGAAGTTTACAAAAACACGTGTGGATGTGGCACCTGGGGACGTGGTTCAGGGGTGAACACGGCAGTGCTGCCCTGATGGTCGGACTCCATTTAGAGGTCTTGTCCAACCTTAACAATTCTGTGATTCCATCTTGCAACATCTTTTCAGAGAATGTGGCCTTGCTTATAGTGTTCCTTGAAAAAACCAAAAAATATCAAAGTTTTCCTTGTGGAGGAAAAGCCTGGAACAGGCTTCATTTTTCATGTCATTTTTATCTAATTTTGAGCGAGGACCAAGAAAGGAGGAACTTGGCCATTGATACACCCACCAGAAGGAATAAATAAAACACAGTGTGGTGATGAAAGACCTGTTGTGTGAGAACAAAGAGATGAAAAGCAGTGATCAATGTGGGAACGTTCTGTGAACTGCCAGGAGAAAACTCAGGGCTGGAGGGGCACTAGGCTGTCTCCAAATCCCTCCTGGCTGGGCTTTGGAGATGCAGAGTTAGAGCTGGGGCAGAGGGGAAGAAAGCAAAGGGAGGAGCTGTCACCGTGGAGGAGCAGGGTGCAAGGCAGTGCCACTTGAGCACACTGTGGTTATAAATGAGAAACTCGGTGGTTTCTGCTCTGCTGCGGGGCCCAGGAGGCTCTTCCATCACTGACACCGTGGGGAAATGCAGTTTCAAAGCTCAGTGGCTGCCAGGCTTTCCCTGTCACTCTCAACCCTGACAAGCAATATCCACCTCCTGCCCGACAAGTCAAGTTTAACCACGACACCAGCACAGCACACAGTGCGAGCAGATGTGATTCCTCCTGCTTTATCCAACCACCTGAGGGTCATTCCTCCACTCCCCCTCCACTCTTCCAGCTTACCAAAACAGTGCTGGGTCCCTCCCAGACCAACAGATCAGACCAAGCTGCATCTTTATCACTGGGCTCATTGGTCAGGTTACACTGACCTGGTAACCAAACCCTCCTTGCACCTCGCCACCACCTTTGACCCCTTTTTGGCCCAGTTTTAACTCAAACATGGTCTGGTCCTTCCTGGCCAGATAGCTGCCATGGGGCTGAGTATCTCCCTGTGGGGACACTGAATGCTTGCCAGACCTTGGCCATCCAGAGCTGTAATTGGAAGGAAACATGATTAATCAGGGAGCTGCTGTATCCGGCCAGCTTCAGCATCTCTGGAGCAGCAGTGGAGAGGGCTTTGCTGGGAGCTGCAGGGCACTGAATCATCCTCCCAAACTGATAGCAGCTCCTTTGATTTGTTCATGGAAAAGGCTCTAAATCTTACTGTGTTTGCTTGGCTTGCCCTGCATGGAGTAACACAAAGAGGAGCAGATGGGAAAATCCACATTAATGTCTCAGCCCAGGAGCAGGGGCCTCTGTGGGGGTCTCTGTAGGTGCATGGTGCAGGCTTGTCCTCACCTCCCTGTGCCTGCAATGCAGGCATTACCACCTCCTCACCAGCATGAGGGGATGGAGGTCTGAATTCCACACTTGCTCAAACCCAAATCCTCTGAATTTGGGGAAAGGCAGCTGGGAAGACCTTCCCCGTTTCTCCCTGCACCTGTAATTATTGAGCAAGGAGACATGCATCAGCTATTCCAGCATCTCTGGCCAAGACAGGAAGAGGAGAAGCGGCAGGAATAGGAGGAATAGGAAATGTTGGGGTGCTCAGACTCCAAACACAAGGAAACCAATGCCAGACTGACAGCCTGGACAGAGCAACCACACTGGGAAGACCTGTTCCCCATTGCTTTGCCATGAAAACATGAGCAGCCCTCTCCCGCTCCCACACGCTCCAAGATGCTTTCCAAGAGCTCTGCTTTCCCCACAGCCCACGTGGGATGAAGCAGTGAGAAGGGAAATGCTTTCAGTGTCGATAGCACAGCCTGAAGCTCCTCGAGAGGCAGGGGCTGCTCACCTTGCAAGCACCAGCCCCATTAAGACCTGCCAGTCTGTGCCCAGCTGAGCAGACAGACCCCCCCTGATGCAGAAGGCACTGCTCCAAGAGATGGGGAGCCCCCCAAAATGCCTGGGAAAACCAGGATCAGCTGATGTTACCAACCAATCCCATGCTGGTTGCTTTGTGGGGCCAGGTTGACTCAGATACCCTCTTAAAATAGCACCAGTAGGAGTTACCTCATGCAGCTCAGGGTGCATAATTGGAGCCAGGTATTTGGAAGGCAACACGCTCTCAAAGCAGCATTTTTGATGGGATATCCACTCCAACTGCCTCATTCTGTCCTCTGCAAGGGTTGGGGCACCCAGCAGGACAGGCTCAGGTGGGGACCACCACACTGAAGGTGGGCATGAGTGGGCAAACCAAGCCCCCTGCTTTGTGCTTTTGGGGGAAGGACAGTCTCTTGGCTGCCTGGGAAACACATGATCTTCCCCTCCTTCAGCTGGTGTTGGATATCAGCCTGATGTGATTCTTTGGCACAGTTTGCTGTGTCCAGCTTCACGAGGTAGCAGCCAGCACAACCCATGGGAAATTCAAGCTGCTGGCCAGCACGGCAGGTCAGTGACTGTGAGAAATGGGGCTCTGCCAGGACTGGTCCTGGGCTCGCCTCCCCTCCTCCTCCTCCTCCTCCCTTCCCACACCCCCAGCTCCACAGCGAGACAAAGCCATGCCAACAAGTCCAACTCCCAGAGAAAGGAAGGGAAAAGAGCCCAGCTTACTCCAGTCCTTCACTCCTGAGCGGTGCCTGGCTGCAGCTGCACGCGGAGTTTTGTTGAGTCCCTGGAGATGCTGCTGCCAGGGGATGGATGCTCAGGGCTGGGTCTGAGAAAGGCAGAGGAGACATGGCCAAACACACAGATCAGGCCTCTCCAGGTGTGACAAACTCAACATTTTCATGCAGTGGGAGCCCAGAGCCTGGTGGGCTCTCTGTGATAACACAATACCACAGGTGTCGTATTCCTGGTGGATGAGTCAGATACCACTGAGTTGAGCCAAGCAGTGCTGACCTTCAGGAGAATTTGGAGCCAACTCTGCACTCCTGTTCGAGTTTACAGCCCAGGTTTGGTGGTGCTGAGGAAAGGATTTTATGCGGAAAGAGATCATCAGGTCAGGGCAAGGAGTTGCATCCTCTCTGTGCTGAGCAGCACTGGCTGGCACAGCAGCATTAGACACAGCCCTGCTCTCTGTTGTAAGTAATACTAATGGAAATCTTACTATCTGCATGCTTGGCTGGTGAAATACATGATTTTCCTTCTGTGCCTTCGCTGTCCAGAGGCATTTGCTGAATAATTTACAGCTATGATTTGTACTTGAGTGGCATCTGGGAATCCCAAATGAGAGTCTGGCTGTGTCTCTCAGGCCATGCTGTGGGGAGATTTTTATGAACCTGGGACATGGTCACCTGCCCATGTATTTCACAGCCACAGCCTGGGTTAGAGGCTGGGAAAACTCCAGCCCTCAAACTATCCAAATCTTCTGCCAGCAGGCACAGGACCCAGCAGTCACGCTCCCTCCTGCCCACCTTGGGCTGTTGCAGTTAGGCAGAGCCAGCTCAGGATTTATCCCACTAACTCCTTGCTCAGGCAGCAAGGAACATGCACAATGACTTTCCAAACAAGAAATTAATGAATAATAGAGGATTTGCAGTTCTGGAAACAGTCCTTCCAACATTCACAAAACACCTGGGACATCAGAGTCATTTTGTGACTAATCAGCTGTTATGGGACATCTCATGAGTACCAAATGAAACAAGAAGTCCCAGCTCAGAAAGTAATTTGGGAAACACTCACCAATCCCATCTGTTGTGAATAAACAAACAGCTCTGCTGTGGTTGCAGGGTCATGAATTGGAAGAGTTGGAGATACCATCTACATAGAGAGCTGAGGAGAAAAATAAATATCCCTGCCCACGGGATGGGAATATGGACAGTTAGCACCCTGTTGGGCATTACTGCTGAGTTTCCACTGCCAGCCAAGCCCTGCTGGGTATATATGGCTCTTGTGGGTGCAGAAATGGTCAATGCCTGCACCCAGCCTGGCTTGGAGCCTCCCGTGGTTATCCCTGAGAGGAGCAAGAAAGGAATGGTGTATGCCCTTGGTATGTTCAGGGGAAGAGCAGCATATTCCCTCCTGCACCCTCTGAGGTAGCAGGATGTGTCAGGGGGTTGCCTCCTCTGTCCCTTCTCCAGGGACATCTGTGCCTGTGGCTCAGAGCCAGGTACAGCACGGACCTGGCTGAGCACACGGTCCCTCTCTGGGAGCATCTCTAAGTCAGCAGCAGCAGCACTTGCTCGTTGTTTCTCAGGGCATGCAGGTTGTGCAGTGCCAGGGGATGGTCTACAGCCAGCCCAGGGTGCTCGCACACCTCAGGGTGCTGGGAATGAGCCAAACTGGGATGGGAGGAATGAGGTGACGGGTGACAATTCCATCTGCTGCCCCTTTTGACTCGCTCTGTGGAAGCAAGGCTTGCACCAGGGGAATCTGGGCGGGCTACTCCAGAAATCTGGTGATCTGCTAATTTACCCATGAGAAAGGTAGGGAAATGATAGAAAGCCTTCCATTTCCTGCTCCCTACCCAAGCTGCCAGCTCTTTGTGCTAGGAAGCGTGACAAAGGAAAACATTGAGGTGTCCTGCTCCAGCAGCCCTCCTGCCCCTCTCCCACGGGTGGAGGCACAAGAGGGGCCCATGGACAGGCCTGCCCCCTCTGCCTTGCCCCAGGAGCTGACCCCCAAGCTTCCAGCAGGCACAGCTCAGCTTTGCAAAGCAGGAGCGCTGTATGTGCGCGTGGGAGCGTGCAGGCGCCGAGGAACGGGCGTGGAAGGGAGGTTTCAGCTCCCAGCAGGTGCCACCACGGGCGTGTGCGTGGCTCTGCAGATGGCAGTGCCACCACGGGCGCGCGCGTGGCTCTGCAGATGGCAGTGCCACCACGGGCGCGCGCGTGGCTCTGCAGATGGCAGTGCCACCACGGGCGCGCGCGTGCCTCTGCAGATGGCAGTGCCACCACGGGCGCGCGCGTGCCTCTGCAGATGGCAGTGCCAGGCAGCGGCGGCCTCGGCGTTCCTGCTTCCCAGTGGCAAACGTTCCCATGCCCAGGGGTAGGAAGGGAAAGCAGGATTTCACAAGTGCTCTGGGGCTGGATAAAGCAGTAAAGTCTGGGGGATGTCCTGGGCTCAAGGTGGCCCATGAGTATTTCCTCGTGGTCCTGCATCTTCTGAGCCCTGTGATGGTGTGCTGTACATAAACAGCAGCCAGGCTCCACGCCAGCACACGCAGCTCCCCAGGACTGAGCTAATTACAAACCACAGAGGAGCTCAAGGGATTGAAGCCTCTTACCAGGGATGCAGCTGGAGCATGACCAGATTCCAGATCAGAGGCAGAGCACTTGCCAAGCCCCAGCTTATGGGGATACCACCACAGCAGTTCCCACGTGAGCACGAGCCCCAGGACCAAGCCCTGACCTGTGCTGGGTGTGCAGCCTCGGGGCTGTCAGAGCAAACCCAGGCCATGCACTGAAGAGTCAGAGGCCAGTCCACCCTGTGGGGACACATCTGCTCCATCACTGACACCTCAGGCATCACAACACTTGTTCTACCAAGGGACAGCCCCAGCAGGACTTACCAGCACTGCTGATCAACATCCAGCAAATTCTTCCTCAAGCCTTCCTCTCTCACCACCACCAGGATTGTCCTCTGTTACTTTAAAAGCAGCTGTGACATCCAGTTACAAGAGGAAGGAGAAATCATCTCCCTTTGCAGCCAGATCCCAAGAACTGTCCAGCAGGGAACACAGCTTGGAAAAGCCCCAGCTCCTTGGGCAGGAGGGTGGACACACAGCAAATCCATCTCCACAGGCTTTAGGCCAACTCCTGAGCAAGCCCAGCCCTTTTATAAGCCATTTGCAGGTGAAACCTGTAGAGGTGAGCTGCTCTGGGGAGATTTGTATCACCTGGGATAACCTTGGACTTGCTGACTGCTCCTTTGTCCCCGTGGCACCCAGCCCACAGTGCACAGACACACAGACACAGCCTGATTTGAGACAGGGCTGGGGAGGGCAGGTGTTGGACCAGCTCTTTCCAAGGGCAGAAGCCCAGCTCACACCTCCCCATCCACATCTTGGTGGTGATTGTACCCTCCTCACATTATCCACCCACTGGCTTGCCTAAAGGATGTCAAAACCATTATCCTCACTTGGAGAGAGGGGAGTGAGAGGGACATGAAGAGGCAAAGGCAGGGCTAAACTTCATCTGTCCCAAATTGTAGCCTGGCTTGGGTCTCTTTCGGAGCCGTTCCCCTCATGTGTGCAGGGGGGACATGTGACAGCTTTCCTACAAGTGCCCCGTGGCTCTGCTTGAGTGAGTGTGTGGTGACCATGGAGTGACTGATTCAGGTTCTCTTGGTGCCCTCAGGAGAGCTCAGAGTCCCACGTGAGCCCTCCTGAGGAATAATTTAACTATATCCCTTTCTTACCTTCTTCCCTTCTCCCCACCCTGGCAAAGCAAGAGCCAGGCAGGTCTGCATGATTTTTGAGGCTGGAATTTTGTTCTTGGATAAAAGTCTTTTAAAAACTTAGTAAAACCCCCTAAAGCTATATTAAAAAACCCCAACCCCATAGAGTGGGAGGAAGAGCTGGAGAAAGGAACAGGCCTGGGAAGCCAGCTCTGCACTTTGCCCAGGGACAAGGGGCTCTTTGTTTCCCTAGCCAGAGCCTGCTGTACTGGCCCTTTTCAGGCTCCCTCCCCGGGAAGGGGGCCAGGGGAAAGCAGGCACAAGCAGGGCAGGCAAAAACCCTGGGGCTGCTGTGAATATCCCCTGGTCAGACCCTCAGCAGCCCCCCCTCTTCACACAGCCAGTTGTAGGGAGTCTGCCAGGAACAGCACCAGGAGGAGAAAGGTGCCCGGGAACCCTTCAGCTCCCTGCTTCCCACACACCATCCCTGGAAAGGAACATGCTCCTGGTCCTGCTGTGCAGGACTCTTTGAACTTCTCTGTGTCTTTTGGGCTTTGCCATCCTGAAGCACCTGCTGAACTGCACTGGAGCACCCAGTGCTGTGTAAACACCTGCTCGTGCCTTCCTGCACCCAAGAGTCACCAGTGCTGTTTCCAAGTATGTCCATCTGTCTGTCCAGGCTGGAGCTGAGGTTTGAGGCTGGTTCTGCACACTGGTCTGGCAGCTGTCTGCAGGCTGGGAGTGCTGCAGGGCTCCCTGTGCCCTGCCCTACATCCATGCCAGCGTGCACAGGGATGACACGAGCTGGTCCATAAAATCCCAGGAGAGTCAGGGAGGAAATGGCCTCTGCACCCCTGGGAAATAAGGAGCAGCCATGGACTTACCCTGCCTTGCTAGGACATGTACAAACACCAGCTCCTCCCATTTCTACATAGCACAGAGGACCACAGAAATGTGCCAAATTAGCCCCAAAACACAATGTAGGTCCCAAAAGTGGGGCTCAGGCTGCCCCACCACTGTGCAGCCAGGTCCCACATCTGTGATGCTCCATTTCCCACCATGCACAGGATGATGCTTACGAGAAAGCAGGGCAGGAAAATAAGAACAGTTTCTCCCCAGCTCAAAAAAAAAAAAAAAAAAAAAAAAAGGTTCCTCCTCAAGGCTATTGTCCCCCTGGGAAAAGCACGAGTTTGTGGTGTCCCACACCAGCACGGCTCCAGGCATAAAGAACATAAGAACATAAATGGTTTTCAACCTTGTTACATGGAGATGGCTTGGGTGGTCCTTCCCAGCTTCTCTACCCCTGTACCAGAGCTAGGGAGGATATTTGCACCCCAGGGACACCTTCCCAAAGGGTCTGGGTGCCCCCCAGCCCTGGGGAGGGGGCTGTGGAATTGGTTCCGTGTTGCTGCTCTGAACAGCACCAGCCAGAGCAGAGGAGAGATGGAGCAGGCTTTGTTAAAATCAATAAATTCAAGGAAAAGGCCTTGAACGTGTTTCCTCAGCAACTGTGACGTCATGTGGACGTCTGGCCTCCCCTTCTTCCCCCCCTCCTTCTTATTATTAAAAGGGAAAATAAAGGGAAGCAGACGGTGAAGGGGAGCTGGGGACAGTCTCCTGGCAACGCCGGGGACAGTAACGTCCTCCTGCCCCAGGGACGTGGCTCCAGCACAGGCAGCCCTGCCAGGCCTTGTGGCTGGAGTGGCGGGATGGGGAGGGCACCCCTGGTGTCCCTGGGGTGGAGGTGACAGCGCTCTGGGCACAACCACGTCCCCAGGGATGCCCAGCTTCTCCCCAGCCCTGCCGAGCCCCAATCTACCCCGTGTGAGTCCTCGGCGAGCAGAGCAGTGGGAGCTTGGCCCCACTCTTAATTCCAGACATTTTTGGTGATGAGGACCATAAATCTCTTCCCACAGTGCCAGGGTCTGGCAGGAGCAGGGCAGGGGCTGGGGACAGGGCCACTCTGTGGGTTGTCACTGTCACCTGCTGGGGTGCCCCTCACCCTGCTGTGGCTGCACAATTCCCCCACACCAAATCCTTGTCATTTGAGCTGTTTAATCCATTCTGGCTCGGTTTTAACAGCCAACAGCCAGTGGCTCAGGCAGTGGGGCCAAGCAGGCGGGAGATGGCAGAGGAGTCCACACAGGCGTGGGTGGCTTGGGGACAGGGAGAGGGGACTTTTCGTGCCTTTCCAAGCATCCCGGGTTGAGGCATCACCCTGTGCCCAGCAGCAAGGTCTTGCCAGCCCCTGAGCCCCTTTGCTGGGCACAACTCAGCTGTGAAATGCGTCAGATGGTGCTGGAGCTGGGGGCAAACAGGGTCACAAAGCAACTAGCCCATGTCCTGCCAAGCAGCCCCGCTGGCCCCACTCGGCTCGGCCATCCTGACCTGAGCCACAGCAGGAAAAGACTTAAAACCCCCGATTCTCAGGGCCAGGGAAGGAACCCTCTCCATTTCCCTGTTTCTCATTCCCTCTGCTAAGCCTCCACGGCTGTCTGCTGCCAGAAGAGGGTGGTGAACGAGGCTTTGCTCAGACCTGTTATCCCGGATGCTCATTTAATTTGTTGTTACATACCCAGCAATGGAGTGACACTATTTTTTATCACTGTGTGTTGGTCCAGCAGGGGAAATCGATACATTCCTGTGAATGCCAAGAGCAAGCTGATGACTCCTAAGACTAAGAGAAACAGAAATAAAGATGCAGGTTTCCAAGGGAGGGCAGGAGGCCTTCCCCCACAGCAATCTGTGTTGGGATGTGCAACCCTGGGGGTAGGGGGTAGATGCAGGTGGTACCCAGAAACCAAAGGCATTGCAGGGATACCTTTTTTGGAGCTAGGTATGCTGCTGTGACATGAAGGTGTCACCCCTGGATGGGTTGGGGTCCCACAGGTCTGCCCACTACCCTATGTTCCCTCTTTGTTGCTGGGGCTCTTCCCACCTCTGCCCATGGCAACTGTCAGAGCTGGCTCCTGCCTTCTGCTCTCCAAACAACAGCAGTTCCCAGGAGCTGCTTCAGCCTGAGCCATGGCTGAGCAAGACCTGGGGGCCTGGCACCTGGGGACAGCCAGATGGACACGCTGTGCTCTGGTGTCCCTTCTGCAGCTGGAGCAAAGCCGAGCCATGGTAGGGCTGCAGGCTGGGGGTGGCCCTGTGCAGACCCCTCCAGAAGGGTTTTGCTCCGTCCCTGTCCCCTGAGCACGTTTCTCTCCCTGCTTCTTGCTGCAGGTTCATGAATCACCGTGTCCCGTCCAACTGCAGGTACCAGCCCACGGAATACGAGCACGCAGCCAACTGTGCCACCCACGCTGTGAGTCCCTGTCCCTGTCCCTGGGTGAGGGAGGACGGTGCTCATCTCTCTGGGGATCCACTGAGGAACCTCAAGGGACACCTAAAAACGTCTGTGTTCAGCCCTGGAGCAGTCACTGAGAGTCTGAGGGCTGTGATGAGGCAGATGTGCCCCGTGTGCTCCTGGGGATTGGGATGTTCTCTCTCCTCCTGCCCTGGGAAGTTGATATGCATCGCCCTTGCTCTCACCCACTGTGGCCCCATGTCCCTGGGGAAGATGGCTGTGGGCTTGGTGGGGCAGGAGAATTTTCAAAGCTCCCTGAAAATGGATTGTTTCACAGCAAGAACTGTGACAGGTGCCCAGGGGCTGCCTGTGCAGCAGTGGGAGGGACCTCTCCCCCCAGCAGGGTTTCTCTTGGGACTTGACAGTTCCCACTCCAAGTCCTGGAGATGACTCAGAGACAGCCTTGTGCCTTCCTCCTCCTCCTCCTTATCTTCTGGACAAACTATTTTGGAGCTGCACCAGGCAGGGAGGGACCCTGCCTGCCACTTAGGGCTGGTAGCTCTGACCAGAAGCTAAGGAAACACCTAAAAGGAAAAGCAGAGGCTCTGTTGTAGCTGCTCAATGGAAATACAGAGCGTCAACAGTGGGTTTGCTTCCCCTTCCAGTTCTGGATCCTGCCCAGCATCCTCGGCAGCTCCATCCTCTACATCCTCTCTGATGACCAGTGGGAAACCATCTCAGCCTGGATCTATGGCTTTGGCTTGTCCAGCCTCTTCATTGTCTCCACCATCTTCCACACCATCTCCTGGAAGAAGAGGCATCTCAGGTATCGTCCCTGATTGCTCAGGGCTTGGGAAGGGGGAGAGGGTCCAGATGCCCCCAGTGCTGTGACCCACCTGTCCGTCCTGCAGGACTGTGGAGCACTGCCTACACATGTTTGACAGGATGGTGATCTACTTCTTCATCGCCGCCTCCTACGCTCCCTGGTGAGTTGCTGGTGGCTGGGGGCCTTCACCTGGCCCCACTGAAGGGGGAAAAAAAATCATCCTGGTTCCAATAAATAGAGTTTCCCTCTCTGGCTTTGCTTCTCCTCGAGGCCGTACCTCACCCCTTTCCACAAAGCCTTCACATCCTATAGATCTCAACCTCTTGAAGTTGAAGTTAGGAGTTGGGAAGACCCTTTGGTGGGACAGCCATGGGGGCGAGGGGGTGAGCCCAGCCCAGGGTGCTGCCCTAGACCCGCCTCACCACAGCCCTGGGTGTTGCAGGTTGAACCTGAGGGAGTTGGGTCCCTGGGCCTCCCACATGCGCTGGATCATCTGGATCATGGCGTCCGTCGGGACCGTCTACGTTTTCTTCTTCCATGAGCGGTGAGTGCCTGCACCCGGCCCCGAGCTTGCGGGTGTGTGGGACCCGCGACACGGAGCAGGGACGTGCTGCCATGAGTCGCTTCCTCCACGTGGTGGCACCAAATAAAAAGCCAAAGGCCCCAGACGTCGCCCCGAAGTGCCAAGTGCCAGGTCCCAAGCCAGTCCACACATGACGACATGAGACCTGCTGTGATGGCGCTGCCTCCCCTTTCCCTGTAGCACTGCTGTGGAAATTTCGAGGATAAAACTCATCCTCCTTCTGTCCCTGCTCCAAGCTGCCTCTCTCTCTGCCGCAGGTACAAGCTGGTGGAGCTGGTGTGCTACGTTGTCATGGGCTTCTTCCCCGCCTTGGTCATCCTCTCCATGGTAAGCACTTGGGCTCAGTGTGAGGGACAAATCCCAGGAGGGATTTGAGAACCCGGAGCAGTTTGTCTCCGGTGGGTTGGTGCAGTCTCCAGGCTGTGTGAGGGATAAAGCCACCCCTGATACGATGTGGCTCACCTTGGTTTTGCAGGTGCTTTGGGTGCCCAGCAGGCCCCACGTGCATCTCTCCCAGATCTCCTTCCTGGGCTCTGTTGTTTGGAAATTGTAGGATAACAGAATCATAGAATGGTCTGGTTTGGAAGGGACCTTAAAGGTCATCTAGCTCCATTTCTCCGGGGCTGCTGGGTCTCTGCTGTCTTGCTGGAGAGGAGGGTGTAGCAGAAGGCAGAGAAGTCCAGAGCTGCAGCTGGACACCACTTCTGGCCTTAATGGGGTGGTGGGGAGAGGGCAGCCACCCCGTGGCCTCACTGAGCATCGCCTGCTCCCAGCCCAACAGGGACGGCCTCCTGGAGCTGGTGGCCGGTGGCTTCTTCTACTGCCTGGGCATGGTGTTCTTCAAAAGCGACGGCCGCATCCCGTTCGCCCACGCCATCTGGCACCTCTTCGTGGCCATCGGAGCTGGCATCCACTACTACGCCATCTGGAGGTACCTCTACCGGCCTGCAGCGCTGGACACCAAAACCTCCCGGTAGAAGCCTTAAAGACATCGTTTGTGCCACCTGGCACATGGGGACGCAGGGGGCAGCGGGGACACAGCCTGCACCGTGGGCTCGCCCCAAACCAGCCCCTCGCCCCGTGGACAGCAGCCCTTGGTGCCCTTCCCGCACAGACAGGAGAGCCGGGGGGTTGATTTTAAATATTTTTCTTTTTTAACCTCGGGAAGTGTTTATATTTTTAGGCAAACACAGTGACTGACTGGGCTGTGGGTGACAGGAGTGACCACTTGCTGGGAGCTGCGCTCACTCACCTGGTCTTGAGCATCCCATGGGACTGGGAACCTTGGCCCCACATGCCCCTGGCTATGACACCCTGGGTTTGGCTACTGGAATCCTTAGTGTGTGCCACTGAGGGGACTGGAGGAGTCAGGATGAGGGGAGAGACCCAGTGGTGGAGAGGGATGTGGTGACACCCCTGCACCACCTGGACTGGCTCCTAAATTGTCCCAAGTCCTGTCAGCATTGACAGCTCCATCCCAAGCCCTTGAGGAGATGGTCCACACTCAACAAGCCTTACAAGAGACTGAAACTTGAATCTCTTCCAGGGTATCCCAGTCCCTGAGCACTGGGAAACCCTTTCTCTAAGCCAATATTAAGTGCACAGCTCAGAACATCGCTGGGATCCCCTATGGACATTTTCTCCCTGGAGTGCTTGGTTTTCCTGTCCAGCCTCGGTGCCAGTGGCAGCCTGAAGCACGGCCCTGCTCCCAGGCCCTGCTGCACGTGTGCCTTGGCAGGGAGCAGAGCTGGGATCCGGCTCCTGGATCCCATCTCCCTGGCTGGGGTCAGCCCATCCACTTCAGGGCATTCCCTTTCCCCTTGAGGGAGGGAAGTGAACCTCCTTGGACTGGGATCACGGGGCTACCTGCCTTCTCTGCTCCCATTTTGCTGATGAACCTGTTGCTCATCAGATTTAATTCCACTTTTGGAAAGATTTCTGGCATTCCCAGGATTGCTGCAGGGCAGGAATGCATTCACACGAAGCCTGGATGTGAGCTGTGGCAGAGAGATCCTAGTGATGCTCAGTTTTTAAATGCCTAACCGTGGCCACACAGTGCTAACACAGGCTAATGAGACATGGAACATCCATCCAGCTGCTGGGAGCAGCAGAATGGGAAAACCACACCTGATCCTGCTCCCCAAACAGCCTGGCAGAGCTGCTGGAGCCAGGAGGGTGTGGTGTGTGCTGGGCTGTGCCTGCACCTTCCCCATCAGCCCCCAAAAGAATCAATTGCCCATCACCTCTTTCTGGCCTTTGATTAATCACAGCTGCAGCCTCTGGCACGATGTGGCAAGTGAAGGAGATTTATGGCCACCATCCCACATCTCCTGTTTCTCCAGCAGCATTCCAGGGAGCTGAGCAGAGCTTAGGCCCCCCCAGCCCGTGGCACCCTGGGACTGGCTCTCCAGGGCTGTGCCATTTTGCAGCAAATTACCAAAGAGGAAGCATCTGGATACTCACCCCCTCCTGACGTGGTGGCTGTGGTTGCCAGACTGGCAAAAATATCCTGTGGGTTTTCAGTTCCATAGGCAGAATGTTCCTGTAAAAGGCTCTGGGAGCTGTACCCAGCACCCCAGCCTGGTGTGGGGCTGCTGGGGGTCTGTGCCCAGGGCACCCCAAAGCAGCCTTTGGGCTGGCACTGCCCTTGGGATCACTGGTGGTCTTAGGGACAGGGGTGAACGAGCTGGTGTGAGCCCAGACTCTGCTGCTGCCTCTGCCCAGCCCTGGCCCTGCCACCTGCTGCAGGTGGGGAGGTGGAGAAGGATGAGCTGTGAGTAACCAGCAGTTGATGGAGCATATCCAGGGCTGGACGAGCAGGATACAGAGGTCCCAGAATGGGAGATGCCATATTTTCTGTCTGGCAAGTCATTACCCTTCTCTGTGCCTCAGTTTCCCCATCTGTAAAATGGGGGTGAAGACCCTGACCTACCTCACAGGGCTCATGTGAGGACCCCGTGAAGCACCTGGAGGGCAGCCAGAGCTTCACAAACACCTGCTTCAGTTCCCACTGAGTCTGGGGGAGCAGGTTCCCAGAGCCACCGTGGGGCACGGCGACAACTGTGGCTCTCCTCCCCCTCTGTCACCAAATCCCACAAGGAACTACCCCGGGGTCAGTCCAGCAAACAGCAGTCCCAGCCACAGGCAAATGTCCCCTGGCAGGGGCTGGGGATGCCCAGGGGCCACCACGGTGTTCCGCCCAGAGGCTTCATCCCAAGGGATTTCCCTCGGAAACTGTTTTGCCATTGTGGTCTTTTGGCTCTAAATCTGTCCCAAGGGCTCCTGAGGCACAGGGAGGTGCCAGAAGGACCTTTCTGAGGCTGCTTCATCTCAGTCTCCTGCTGACAATCCAGGGCAGGACAGATGCCCGGGCAGGAATGGATGGCCGGGCTCTGCTGGGACCATTGCCACCCTGCCTTCAGCCTGGATTTGCAGAGTGGGCTTCTCTGTAATTGAGAGGCTCCCCCCTTCTCTTGCTCCTAAATCATCCCCTTGCAAAGCATGGGGGACACAGAGCAAGTTATCGGATTGTCCTCCTATTTTATACTAATTTTAAATGACTCGTAACATTCAGGATGTTTGTGGAGGAGGGCTCGAGGGATCTTTTTAGCATCTCGTGTTTTTCACCATCCATCCTTGTTCAATCAGTATTTTATATTTAACACAGTATTGGGTCAAGTACAAACAAATGTAAGGAAGATAACGCTAGTGGATATTGTTTCCTGTGGAGTAGGATCGAAATAAAAACTCAAGATACCTCACTCTTGCCTGCTTGTTAAATCAAAATTAGTTCCCCTGCAGCATCTGGAAATGAAGGCATTTTCTATCTGACTCATCCTGCATGGCTTTGCTCCCTGGTGGGGAGAGGAGCCACTCAACCAGCTGCAGGGTGCTGGGATGCTGGGCACTGACTCACCTTGGTGCATGGATGGCATTGCCAGCTGCTGAACAAACAAACAAACAAATAAATAAATAAATCAGTGAGTTTGCTGACAGTGCCCCTGTGCCCAGAGGTGCTGGCTGAAAGATTCATCAGCATCTCACCCCAGCAGCTTCAGCACAGAGCCCTCCACGCCTGCTCCAGCCCTGCCATTTCCCCTCCTCCGTGGCTGAGTCAGAAGTTGAGGTGTGGAGCCCCAGGGCTGGCACTGCAGGGGGGTGAAGGATGCCAGAGCCACGGAGGAGGAGAGAATCTGTGGCAGATTGGGCAGAGGGCAAGCACAGCTCACTGCTGACCCCACAGGGGAAACCCACCATCACCCAGCAGCTCCCACCAGCCTCTCCCGGGGCACTGGCTCTCTTGGAGGGGGAGAATTTGCCCCCATGCTGGAGCTGCCTGGGCTGGGCTCTGCACATCCACTGTCTGTCCTCTCTGCCATAATTACACAGGGCTGAATTCCCCTCAGGCTGCCGTGCTCAGCAGCTTTCCCAGAAAGCCAGGGAGGGTTCCCTGCTTCCAGGGACAGCTGAACTCACCCCAAAACCTGACCCACAACTTCCACCTCGCCCGTCATTTCTTTGCTGCTGGCAATTGGGCTGGACTGGGAGGCCTCCTGACTTTGCTTTGCTTTGGTGCTGTCATTCCCAGAGGGTGTCTGGGTGGCAGGATTGCTTTCCCACCCAGAGCACCCCTGGACAGGGAAACACCCCTTTACTGAAAGGAGACATTTTCACCGAGGGAAGCAGAGCATCAGTGACCATCTCAACTTGAACAACTGCCCAGTGCAGTAACTATCCATCCCTCACACCTTTCAGGCACCAGCCTGTGTGCAGCCCCAGCAGTCTCCAGGTCAGCTCTGCAGCTGGTTTGATAAAACCTGTTTGGCCAAAGCCAGCCTGTGCAGCTGAGGTGCTGCTGCCTGCAGAGCCCTGCCTGGCTCGCTCCTGGCATTTTCATAAAATCCTAGAAAGGCTTGGGTTGGAAGGAACCTTAAAGCTCATCTTGTTCCAACCCCTGCCATGGGCAAGGACACCTTCCTCTAGACCAAGCTGATCAAAGCCACTTCCAACCTGGCCTGGAACACTTCCAGGGATGGGGCAGCCACAGCTTCTCTGGGCAAGCTGTTCCAGGGCCTCACCACCCTCACAGGCAAGAATTTATTCCCAATATTCCATCTAACCCTGCTCTCTGTGAGAGGGAATCCATTCCCCCTTGTCCTGTCACTGCATGCCCAAAGTCCCTCTCCATCTTTCTTGGAGCCCCTTTAGGCCCTGGAAGAGGCTCTAAGGTCTCCCTGGAGCCTTCTCTTCTCCATCCTGATCACCCCCAGCTCTCCCAGCCTGGCTCCATAGGAGAGGTGCCCCAACCCTCGGAGCATCTTCTCAGCCTCACTCCAACAGCTCCACGTCTTTCTGTGCTGACGACCCCAGCGCTGCAAGCAGCGCCCCAGGTGGGGTCTCAGAGAGTGGGGCAGAGGGGGGCAGAACCCCCTTCCCACATCTCGACCCTTCCTACGTCCCGATCCTTTCCACATCCGACCCTTTCCCAGTGCCGACCCTTCCCACATCCCGACCCGTTCCCAGTACAGACCTTTCCCCCGTCCCGGCCCTTTCCCAGTACAGACCCCTTACCAGTACAGACCCTTTCCCGGTACAGACCCCTTACCAGCACAGACCCTTTCCCCATCCCGTCCCTT
>VZSE01004860.1:9732-21375 GCA_013398275.1 Promerops cafer
AACAAATGAGGTATTTTCCTCCACATTTTGTTAAGTACCAGCAACTGCATAGTGAAAATAATTTTCTAGCAAGATATTTAAGATACTACTGGACATAAGAACAAGAAATTATATATTATCTTAAATCTTTATGTGCATTCTTGTTTTAAATATATAAATAGATTAATAGATAAATATATATAGGCATATTGAGGAAGAATCTGTGTTTCGGTTGTGCCTCCAGTTCACTTCAGGTTTTTTTCAGGCTACAGCTTAGCTCTGTGAATAGAAATGTGATCTCCACCTCTCCTAAGCAGTCTTCCTCTCAAGCAATCAGGAAAGTTTAGTTCCTATCTCACAAGTTTATAATCACAATCAGCTTTGCTACAAAAGCCTTGAAATGAGACTTCAAAAACTGTGTTGACACGAAAAGATGTAAGCTGCTAAAAAGTTATCATCAAGACTCATGAAGGTATTTATTTTTCTCTTATGTTTCAAAGCCTCAATTTAGCCCTTTCATTTAATTACCTAAAATATAAAGAGTAATTTTTGAGCACTTCTTCCCACCTGTCTCTAATGCCTGACACTTCAGCCAAGCTGTTCTTAACAGTTCTTGCTCTTGGAGGAACAAGGAACAAAAGGCACGAGGAGAGGGACCTAAATCAAAGTGTGTGGCTGTTGCATGGTTGGACTGAGGATGGCATCCTAAATATGGATTAAAAGCATCCAAAAAGTGTTTTTCTGAAACACCACGTCAGTCAGAGTGTGCAGTGGGAAATGTAGCAGAGCTATGGACACAGGATATGGATGTGCATCATTTTGAAGGCCCTTATATTAAAACTAACTTCTCTCTATAAAAATCTGTCCTTTCACCAAAATGAAAGCACTTTCATACAAAATATCCAAAAAACAGTGCTGGATCTCACTAAAGTGTTGCAATGAGGCAAAATCCCCTTTCAATAACTTCTCCTGAGGAAAAAAAAAAGAGTCTACCTATACACTTTGGAGGAAATAAAAGCCCTCTTCTTCCCCACCCCCCAAAACCCATCACTTTTGGACAGGAAGAGTTTTTGAACTGAGTTTGCATAAACTCGAGGTCTCAGCAGTTGTCACTGTGGGATTTTCCTTTTACCAAAACTCTGGGTGGGATCTTCTAGGAATTTGAGACATTTCTGGAAATTTATGACCACTTAGAAATACCCCTGTGCATTGTTAGTGGTGCCTCAGGTTTCGTTCCAGTCAGAACAAAATTTAGCCAAGAGTTTTCCATTAACAAGCCTTCTCAACCAAAGGACTGGTGATTTCCTTCAGGGGGGTGCTGTGGGGTTAAGAAAGAAGGGTTTTTATTAACACCCTGTCACCACAAGTGCTAAAATTGGTATTCTGTAGGAGAAGACTGGGGACAGGTGTGATGATGAGATGTTCAGCAGTGCCCATCTTCAGTTTGGGCACTGAATGAGCTCAGAGGGCTCAGTGTGAGAGCAGAGGTGAAGCTGGAAATCCCAGGAGGGGACTGGAATTCATGGGCAGAGCTGCTCCATGGGCAATGTCTGCATGCAGCCTGGCCAGCAAACACCACTGCAGCTCACGTTTGCCTCCACTTGAAGTCAGGCATCTGGAACTGGCCAAGAATTTAAATGTGAGCAGCCAGAAAGCAAAATAACCCAAAGTTTGTGAGCAGAACCACATCTACTGCAGTGGCCTAAAGTCAGGTCATGGTAAAATAATGCAAAAGAAAAGCTCTGGAGAGAGGGTGTGACCACATTATCTCGCTGACCTTCTTGGTGTCTGGAGGGCACAGAAGCTGAACCCAGTGTATTATGGTCCACTCTTGGTATCTCAGAGGAGAATAATGGCAAGAAACTCTATCAGAGCTGCCAAGGAACCCACAAACAGTGTGGAACACTTTGGTGTTCAGGAGCACGCAGATATGACAAAAAATATTCTTTAGATAGGGAGCTAGACATCTGAGACACTTAGCTTTTCTTGCAGAGAGGGAACAGAGTCAGCAGGCAAAGAGAAGGAATAATCAACCTCGAAAATGAAGAGGAATCTGCACAGATTTTGTCACAACAGACCAAAATTAATGAACTTCCTCAAAGCAGCACTGCACAGGATAGAACAGATACCTTGGAGAGAATTCTAAATTAAACATGGTCTATTGGCTGCTGATTGATATTGCTCACAAAACCTCTAAAATGTACAAGAGGTTGTAAAATCTTCCTCCATAATTTAGAGCAGCTGTCCCATCTGTCCAGCATTGCCACTCTCCCTTTCCCTGCCTTTTGTTAACTGAACACACTCGATTGTTCAGTGGTGTCAGAGATTTACTTGCCATGTTTGCTTATGGTGAAGCTTGGATTCTCACCAGTGAAGACAGCAAATTAACTTGCTTAGATATTCATGTATGCAGAAAATATTGTCATTTCTCAGAATACGTGTGAGAGGAAGAAAGAAGCACTGGTAACACAGATTGTAGCTCTAATTGAAGCTCACAGGTATCACTAATGCTACCAAAAAGAGGCAAAAGTTCTTGACTGATTGACATAAAATAATGTTTGAAAAGAATTAATTTAATACCCAACATGTACCTTTACATACACACTGACATTTTAAAAGCAGATTGCTTTAGAGATAATTCTGGGGAGAATGAGGGTTTGGTTTCTTTGTGTTTCAGTATTTGATTTGCACATTGGATTCCAACAGGAGTGGCAGTGGTGCCATGTCAGGCATTTGAAATCTCTGGGAATGTATTCCATACATCCCTGGGAGCAGGGACCATTTCTGCCATGAGCAGCCATCCCTGCCAGCACCACCAGGGTGATTTAATGCCTCAATAAATTGCCTTTAACCTGAACTGTTTAAGACCTTTCCAAGCAAGTCCCTGAACAGCAAATATTCTGCTCGTGCTGAAGGATTTGCCAACTACACTCTCATGAAAATGCCAATATTTTTTTCTCCTTTTCCCACTTAAAATTGCCTTGATTTTTCTCTAGTCTGAGTCCAAAAAAGGAGGATCTGCTGGTGCTGTAACTCCATCTCACAGATTTTGAGGTGCTCTGTACTGCATGAAAAAGGTTTTTACTCTGTGTTTGCAAAAGCTCTCCTGCTTTTTACTGCCTCAGGTATTTGCTTTGCACTTGGTGGCACGTGAATCCTTATCTTTATTTACAACAAGTGGCCTGAGCTGAACTCAGGCAACTCTCACTTTTGCAAATCAATTGCTATTTAATTGGATCTTTCAGAATTTGGTTGTTTTGAATTTACTGGGACACTTCCAGTCAGTTCCAGACCACCTCTGCCATGGGTGTCCAGTTGGCTTTGTTGGGGGCTTTTCAAGCAAAACTTGCTGGCCACCATCTCCACCTCTGGGAATAGTTTCAAACACTCATTTTTAAATTCTTATCAAGAGATTCCCAGTGCTGGGGCAGGGATAGGCTGGAAGTGGAGTCTGGGCACTGAATGAAGACTGATGTGTGTCAGAATGGTCCAGGCAGTGTTTGTGGGAGGTCAAAAATGATCCTAAACTCCCACAGGAGTGCTGCCAAATTACTGATGGTACTGCCAGGCTGGGGATGAGACGGATACAACACACTGCCATGAGAAAAAATCTGGGAGAATTTTCCAATGGCTCCTGTCACAGCCTTGGAGGGCAGGTGTCCCACACAGCCTTTGATGCTTCCAGCATCCAGGAGACTGCAGCTCATCTTTTGCAGAGCTGATTTCAGGGTTATTGCACAGCTTTGAATTGTTTTGGACTTCAGGAGAGAGAGGGAGAGATGTTTACTTCAGGATCTGCTGAGGTGCTATTTCATCCTGATTCTTGCAGGAGTGGAAACCCTACATTTTTATTTCTCTTTTGAGAACAAGTCAGTGTTGAATGCTCTTTGAATGATCTTTAAACAGCTGAAAATGAACAAATGTTTTTAGCAAATGGCTCGTCTATCAATTAATCTTTTAACAGGACAGAGCAGCAAACAGTAGCTTCATTTCCAAACTGTAACTGAACTCAGATGTTAGGGGCTGTGGCATGAGCTCAGTTCTAGATGCAAACAGAATGAGCAGCAGCAAAGCTGGCCCAAACCTGAGTGAGGGTGAAAAAATCTTCTCCTCTGGGTGTGCAGGATGGATTTCTTATCCGTAAGTCTGCATTGTCACTCTTGCTCCACAACTCCCAGTCCCAAAGCTGAGGAATCTTGAGTTCAAAAGATGTTTCTGCTAGTTGGGATATAAAGGCAGTTTTGTTTTTCCTGCTTTGCATTTTTGTTCCCTGACATTCCATCAATAAATGCTTATAGCCAGCTGTAAAATAATTAAATCATTAGCACAGTAATCAACTGAAGCACAGTTTCTGAAATAATGAGAAAGAAAAATTGTGGAGCTTTCTGGACTATTTGAACAAAAGTGTTTTGGATCTGTAGACAAAGAGCTCCTTGAAGAGTTTAACTGTAACTGTAGCAGGATTTTCCCCTTATTCTGTGAAAAGTAATGTATGGAAGAGCATTTCTTAGTCTTGATGATGTTTCCATGATGAGGAGATAAGGGTGGGGAGATGACCCTATCTGTAACTGAGAAATCAGAGCCTCACAGTGAAGGTCCTGACCTGGACCAAAACTCCACAGAAAGACTAAAACTGTCTCCACTAAAACAAACTCCACTTGGACTAAAACTCTTCACTTCTGAAGACTGAAAACCCCATGAAAACTCTCCAAGTTGGTAAAGCAGATACCAGATTTTTTTTAATTACCTTGTGATAAGGATATTAATCTGCACTGCATTGTTTCTCAGTGTAAATGCCCTGCAGAATTTGATTACTCTGCAGGGTTTTATTAACACAGACCTGTTCTAGTCTGCAGCCAAACTGCATTTCCAGTTCAGGTTGTCGGGGTGTGGGAGGCCAATATTTAAGCTCATTAGGACTCTCAGGTAGGTCAGAATTTTGTGCATCTCTCTGTTTTTGGCTCAGGATGCAAAAATTGCTCGTGTTGAAGGCAGGAGTTGGTTGGGTTTGCTTCCTTGTTAAACCAGAAGATTATGTGGTTTTATTTTTTCTTTTAATTAGAAGAATACATTCAATTTACGAGAGTGAGGTTTTAGAATCTCATTTTTATAAACTTTCCAACAGAAGAGATGAGTGTATTTTTATAGAGAAGTGTGGGATTCTTTTAACTTAAATATCACCTCAAAACTACCCTGATTTCCTAATGCTGTTCAAGGTCAGCTTTATTTTCACAGCTGCTCCTCGTGTTACCAGAAACATTTCTCTCTGCTTCACAAGCCTCAGATACCACATCATTTGACTGGTAATCAACATCTGCCTAATTTCAGCTGGAGAATAACACTCTCTTTATGCTCCAAAGCCTGTAGAACAACATACATGATGTTATTGTGGATTTTCACTCATGGGGACACAGCCCTTCCTCGGGGTGGAAGGAACCCCACATTGCTGAGATGGTTTTTAATGAGAAAGTTTGGGATTAAAGTTGGCACATTAATAGGATTAAGAGTTTGGCAGCCCTTCATGGTCTCTCTTTTATGTTATTTAATCTTCGTTTCTAACCTTGAGTTTTGTTTCTCCCCTCAGTGTGTGTAGAATGTTGTTTCTGAAATGATGGGGTTTAGTTTCCCAGAATTACAACAAATGATTTTAAATAAAAGTAACTCAGTTTTTTCATTTTCTTCTCCTGAATCTAGAGCACACTCAGCAACAAGCTGGTGTGACTGAGTTACTTCTAAGTCAGGCAACCAGCACAATTCTTCTGAAATTCCATTTCACTACCCAATAACCAGCCCTGCAGTTTGTTTTTTTCCACTAAAGCTAAATTACGTTACAGTTTTCAGCTATGTCCTAATTGACAGGAATGTTGTGCTCAGTGGGTTTGGCTCCTTAAAATCCCATCCTGTTGTTCAGTTTTGTGATGCCACCTCATTTTACAGGCGCAGTGTGAAGAGCTGGGAGCAGTGAAATGTGAAAATGCAGCGAGCAGGGGCCAGGAGAACGCCTGGGTTTTCCCACACTGAGCCCCATTTTCCTGCTGGAGTGGCAGAGCTCTGAAGAGCACTCACCCACAGAATATTGGGAATAATTTCTTAAGAGTTGCAAGAGACTGGCAGTGTGGTTCAAGTCTTGAATTCAGCACTGAAAAGTGAGTTAGGAAACTAACTTTCCATGGATTTTTTTATGTTCTCAAAGTGTTTGCTCTGCTCCTAAACCCCCAAGTAGATGTAGGGTTATTTGTAGGTCTTACTCAGGTTTTATTCTTCCTATCCCCAAACAGGAAATTCAGGCTCGATCCTAGGAAGCTGTTTCACTAATATTTTAGTGAAATTTATTTTCAGTGTTTAGCTGCAAAAGGAAGGACTCAGTGCCATTCCCACAGCAGCATTCCAGGAATTCATTGAATGGGAATATTGAGGTTTTTCACTGAATATTTGGGTACAAATACACAGAATTGTAATCAGGGAGTGACACCACAGCATTCCTGCAGCCAGAGCAGCCAGGTTTTGTAGGAATTTTGCATTTTTTAAAGCATTTAGAAGTTTCAGGCTGTGATACCAAGCAATTTATGTGTATTGCAATTATTCCTGAATTGCCATCCATGAGCATTTTTACCAGTGATGGGCCTTTGCCATGCCAGGTATTTTTTTCTTCTCTCTAAATGCATCAGCAGCTCCTTTAAACCGAACAACTTCTTAGAATTCATGTTGTCCAGCTTCTTAAAAATTTTATTTGAAAGTGCTATTAATATGTACAAAAGTATGCATAAAAGACAGTAGGAAAAATTAATTTCTATTTCTTTTGTACTTAGGGAAGTAAAGAAACCTGGCCCTCTTTTCTCTGAGTTCGACAGGGCACTGTACAGCCAAAATAGATGGAAGATAGGTTAATTTCTCAATAATTTTTGTTGATGCACCTAGCATTTGTCATAGAACAGAATGTGGACATAGGGAAGAATGATTGTGAATGATTCCTACCTGCCAGCACTGGTTTCCTGAGCACTGGTGGGACACACAGGACTGAATTCTTTTTTTCCTCAGCCCCTTGATGAGGAAAAGGCTGAGATTTGCCTCATTTTCAGCCCCTCTGCATAAACCTACCACGATCAGTTTTGAAATTAATATAGTTTTAGCTTGTTTTAAGAAGGCTCATTGGTTCTGGAGATGTAACTGGCAGCACTCTCCTCCAGTGGCACCAATGCTGCCTCCCCACTAAAATCCTTGCAAGAACCACACTCAGGTGGTTTTTTGCCTGTCCTTTGGGACAGAACTGGAACAGCACAAGCCCAGTACAGCATTTCTGCCACCCAACTGCCAAGGTGTGGAGAATTCCAGCTTCCAGCCCTGTGTGTGAGCCCTGGGGGATGGCAGCTGCACAGGAATCCCTGCTCTGGAAATGTGCATTATTGGCACTGGTTTGCACTCAGGGGAAG
Source organism: Promerops cafer (assembly GCA_013398275.1). Taxonomy (NCBI): domain Eukaryota; kingdom Metazoa; phylum Chordata; class Aves; order Passeriformes; family Nectariniidae; genus Promerops; species Promerops cafer. The sequence continues at coordinate 17,142 of VZSE01004860.1, forward strand.
GAGGTGGTGTAAAGCACTGGGATCTGCCTCTGCTCGGCAGGGCAGCAAGAGAAATGAGCTTTCCATGCTGTGGAGGAGTCCAGAAAGCTGCAGGAATTCCAGGATTCCGTGAGCCCAGGGCAGGGGGTGTCTGGAAGCATCACCCATGACCCAGGATCCTGCCAGGAGCTGTCTTGCCCAAGGAACAGCATCAAGAGCCCAGGTTTTTAATAGGATACCCAGAAAGCCAAGCTGTGTCACCCCACTGTCCTTTGGGGGGGTTGTCACTGCTTGGGTGGACACTGTGCCTCCAAAGACTCGAGGGCAATGGCATCCCTGCTGAATTTGGGGAGGGGCTCAGCAGCCTGGACATGCAGGGAGCAGACCTGCCCAGCCCCACTGCTCTCTGCCAGTGAGTACAGCACAGTAAAACCCCAATTAAACCCTGCATTTCACTGCTCACCTTTCCTCTCCTCACCTGGAAGAAGCACCGTGCCCATTTCCAGTGCATTCCCCACAGCTGATTTGTCCCACCAGGCAAAAATTACTTCCCACCTAATAATGTACAAATTGATCCACTCCAGCACAAAACTGGATATTACATGGCAGAGAGGCAAAATCGTGGGACACTGAGCCATGAAAGTTTTCATTTGAAACTCAATAATGAAGAAATAGCATATTGTGATTATCTCCCCAAAGAGCTGACTCTGAAAACTTAATTCTGGCGTATTTAAAGAAAATTTTTACTGTTATGTTTAAACGTGATTAAAATTTAATATGTCATCTGGCACATCTTTACAATGCTTGATCTCCGTGATCTTGGGAGATTTTAATGAGCTGCAAATGCTGCCAAGCTCCAGCTGTAGTTTCCATCCTATTTTGAAATGTGCCACTCTTCTCCAAAGCTGCAGAACTGTTTTCTGAAGCTATATTATATATATATATGTATGTATTCAAGATATCTTAGTAATTGCTGTTCAGTAAAAGTATAATTTTCAGTATATCTTTAAGAAAAAACAATAATAAGACAGTTTAAATCAGAAAGAATACAACCAACTTTGAAGGGAACTGGTGTTACACAGCTAAGAAATGTGAAGTATTTACATATTTCTCCTACTATCCAAAAAATAGCCCAAGGGGAAAAACCAACAGGGATTTAAAGTGCCAGACTTCAGAAAGGAATCTGTCCATACCCCATTTTTGTCTCCAGATTGCCTGATTTGAAGCTCACATTGGTCCAGAATTGAGGCCAGGATGACAAATTCAGTGGCAAAAGGGAAACCTGTTACCTTGGCATTATCTGGTAAAGTCAATTGCATCCATGTTTCTCTCCAAAAAAAGGCAATTATCCAAAGAGTTTCCATGTACTGGCTTGGCACTCCAGGGCCTCACTACTGAATTTGTTATCCAGCACCTCCTCCCCACATTTTTGTGAGGAGAAAACCTGGGCATTGTGGTCAGCACTGGGAATTAACATGGACATCCTGGTTAATTAAACCTCTCCATTCCCAGGGAAAGCCCTCTGGGAAAGCAGAGGTGTTTGCTGGGGGCTGAAGGAATTCAGCACATTTTAGGAGGGCCTCAGCACCATTTAGAAGAGCACAAGAGAGATGAATCTGTGGTTTTGTGTGTATCTCCTGGCGCCAGGCACTTCCTACAAACGGGGAGTTACCTCGCTCTGGAGTGAAATTTAAAACTACAGAGAAGCTCATGAAAATGTCTCCAATCTGCACCAGATCACATCCCCCGGGGCCCCGTGGGAGGATGAACAAAGGCGAGGTCAGGTACATGGCAGGAGTGGCACAGCACTCCTGATTTACCCCGGCAAACCCCACGGTCCTTCCCAGCCCTGGACGCCCGCGGGCCTCTCCACTCAGCCCTGGCTTTGGGCAGGACCAGGAGCTCTCCCTGGCTCCAGCTCTGTCACACGTCCCCTGAGCAATCCCAGGGTACTCAGGCTCTGGGCATTTAGAGCCACAAAACCCTCCTGGCAGTGAAGGACAAAGTGGCACAGCACCAATCATCTCAAGGAAAGGCAAGGCAAAAGAGCTTGTCCAGACTTCATTCATTGCTGGGCTTGTTTTTCCTTGCATCTCTCAAAAATGCTGCTGCTGAGTGGCTTCACACATTCAATTAGAGGTTCAAGTAATGTCAGTTCAGTCCCTCCACCTCCATGGGTGCTGGAGGAAATTAAAAATGTTACCTTTACACATGTGATGGCTGGTAGCCCCATGAGCAAGTCTGAGACTTTAGCTCTGGCTTTACTGCGGAGTTTTGGGTCGGGGCATCTTTATGTTTTAAGAAGATTTTAGGAAATCCCGCGAGGAAATCCTCGGCTGCGTCTGTGGCCACAAAGGGGTGAACTCAAGGAGCTACTGAATCTCCTAACCAAAGAACTGGAGCAGTCTCAGCACACGGCTGGCAGCCAGGTGGCCCTGAGGTCCCCGAGGCCACAGGTGTGTCCCCGAGGCCACAGGTGTGTCCCCGAGGCACGGCCCCAGTTCCCAGGGGATGAGCAGTGCCTGGCCAGGGCTCCAGCCCCGGGTGCCCCTTCCTGCCGGGCACAGCTCCTCTCCTGGGCACAAAGGCTGCTGGCACCGGCCCGGGGGAGCTGCTCTGCCAAGCTGCTCCCTGCAGCTTCCTCTCACCCAGCACAGGCAGCTCCACTGCAGCCCCGTGCAGGGGTTTCGCTCCGTTCGTGCGAAACGTTGCGGCCAAAGCACATCCAGTAATGCAGCCATGAATGCTCAGGGCAGGTTTTGTGTGTGTGTGTGTGTGTGTGCAAATGTGTACACAAAAATGTGTGTGCACTTACTGATGCGAAGAATTCCCTTCATCTCCCACTTTATAATATACAGAAATGGTATTCTAAAAGTACAAATAGTGAACAAAGGGATCCTTGACGTAAACATTCCTCAGCCAAAAGAGGAAGTTTACTTAGGAATATTTATAGGAGTGAGAGCTTGAGCATCAAGTCCAAACATTGTAATGTAAAACTATCTTCAGTATTTAAATAAAAAGTAGCATGATATAGTTCCTATTTGTAAAATACACCTAAGAAATGAGTAAATATTAATCTGGATCATCAGAATGGCTTCCCTATGAATGAAAATATTCATTAAGCTGGCCCATAATGAACATTTTGAGTTTCCTCTATACTGTAAAATTGTTAATTTTGGAAAATTTTTACAGTAAGTCTACTGAAAAACTGTCACTTTCTCATGCACAGTTAAATGCATGGATATTTAGTTGTAGCACAACTTTTATTTCCTTACACTCCTTAAACACCCCCAAGCGTGTAATGCCTGGTAGAGGCACCTCCATGCAAGAGATTGCTGAACACGGGCAGATTAAAAACCAATTTAGCTGATGGCCACAAACAGAGCTCAGAGTGTGTCGTGGCCACAAAGATTTTCTGTCAGGGCATAAAAGCAATGAATCAGTATGCAGAAGGAATTGCCTGCCCCATAGAGATGCTAATTCTGTGGCACTTTGGAAACTCATGTTCTACATTTACTGTTCACACCCCATGGAAGCTAACCAGCCTGAGCCTGAGCTAATGAAATCAAAAGGCTGAAAAATGTCACATTTTCTCAAAATGTCACATTTTCCCATCCCCCTGCAGCCTCATTTTGGGATCTTTAGGCTCTTTCTATGAGTTGTTTGACAACCATGGTGCTGCCTGCCTGTCATGAGGCACAGTTGTCCCAAAACTGGAGAGTTACATTCACACAGAGCTGCTGCTGTAGCCAGTTTATCTGCAGAAAATAAAGGGCCTATCAGCTTCCTGCTCCAGAAAGTGACAGAAAACCCCAAGAATAAATTAAAGAAAGCATAGAATAGCAGAACAAAACTCAAAAGTTTCAGCAAGTTAGCACTGGGGACCTAAGTTTTGTGGTCCTTTGGTTTTTTATTTTTTTTTCCCCTGAACTGCTATAAAAATACCTATATGAGCAGTTTACACATTGCAGGCATATTTAGATAGAATATTTCATATATAGCAGATAGAATATTTTATATATAGCAGATACTGCTATATGTAGCAGTAGATATTTGAAAGCTCGGGTTCTTTTCTAACTTAGGACCTGATATACAAATACATAGAATATGTAAAGTATAAAATATCTATTACGTAAAATACATAGAAACCGTATAAAATATAATACGTAAAGTCTATAAAATATATAAAGGGTAATGTACATTAATATATAATGTATAATATATAATATATATACTATATTATATATAGTATATA
>VZSE01004860.1:32084-48834 GCA_013398275.1 Promerops cafer
AAAAAAAAAACACAAAAAAAAAAAAAAAAAAAAAAAAAAAAAAAAAAAAAAAAAAAAAAAAAAAAAAAAACAAGAAAGCAAAATAAAATTCCAGTGTCTGCAAATTGCTTTCTCCAAATGAGCAGGTAATATTTTGCCTAAAAAATAGATATTTTAAAGCAGGAATGTTACAGAACCTAGAAATCAGATAAAATATCTGGGTTTTTTTAATGTTGTCAAAACCATGCTTCTCACGAATGCCATTTGCAACTGAATTCTACATTTTATTCCTAATCACTCTCTTTCTCTTTTGTCTGTGCTGTGTTCTTGTGGCTTGATGGCTCCAGATCAAGGTAGACAACCACTACGATTTTCAGGACATAGCCAGCGTGGTAGCACTCACTCAGACCTACGCCACCACTGAGCCCTTCATAGACTCCAAATATGACATCAGGATCCAAAAAATAGGCAGTAACTACAAGGCATACATGTGAGCCAAATCCTTATGTTCTTTCCTGCTTTTGTTTCGAAATTGATAAGCACCAGTGAGATTAAAGAGTGTTGGATGAGTCTCTGAGATGATGCCTTCCCTGTCACACTCTCTGGAAAGAGTATTTTAAACTTTCTGGATTTATCAAAATTCTTTTTATCAGTTCATTGTGGCTGGGAGGAGGAGAATGAGACACCAGGTGAGCCTGCCAGAGGGGTTTTTCTGCTAACTTGTGTTCATTATTTTCATTTAAAGAAAGGAGCAGTTGGAGGAGAGTTTGGTTTCACAGGGGACTTGTCAATTCATATTTCTTCGTACCTTTTCATCAATTTAAGGACAAATTTTCTTCAAATTTTTCTTCTCCCCTCTGAGGATAAGCTGGGTGGCATTCATTCACACAAACCAGCCTGAACTTGAATGGAACGAGTGGTCCATTCAATGGTCCTCCCCTTTCAACAAAACACACCAAAGAAACAATCCAACCTCGCAGTGACCTTCACGGGGACGCAGGAAATCCTCTCCTCATTTTAGAGCCCAGGTGTTTGTTTGAAGGCCGTGGCTAAAGGACAGGCTCACGGGATGTTTCAGCTTCACAGGTGACATTAGGCTGGAGCAGCACGCCAAGCTGTGATGCAGCAGCTGAGCTCTGGTACCTGTGTGCATGCAGATTTTTGCTCTCTTTCAATTACCAGGCAGTGTAATCTGACAAACACTCGTTTCATTTCTCATTCTGGGGACAAGTTAGATCATCTCACGCCTTTGTTCCCTCACACTTACAATCCTGAGGCAGGGACAGTGTAACAGAACGTGGATAAAAATACACAGTTAGGTATCCACACCTGCATCCAGACACAGGGATATTCCTCCAGGAACTCCTGAACATTGGAGGGGTCAGCAAATCCTTGTAAATCATTTGTAAGGTACAGTCAGGTTCTTTATCAGTAAAGAATTGCAAGCAAACCATAAATATTGACTGAAGCTGAAGCTGGAGTTGGGTTAGAGCAAATCCATAAAATGTTTTAGAATTTCAAAGACAGGGTTGATGTTAAGAATCAAACAATTTAGACCAGCCATGAGGAAATAGAAACTTTGGGCCAGGGTGGGAGAAGGGGAAAAATTTATCTCCTTAGGTTGGTACTGGAAGGCCACACACTCTTGCCTTCTGACCAAGACATTGCTGTCACAGGATCTGCTCTCTGTCCTCACCTGGCACCAAAGGGGCACTTGAGAGAGAACAGGCAGGGTTTGGCCTTCCCAAAACAGCTCAGAAATCCCTGCACTGCTCCCTCAGACGCGAGGAAAGCACAGGCATGGTGCAAACCCTGTTCCCACGGGTCAGGCCCACCCTGCAGTGTGGACACCCCGTCCTTCCCCTCTGCCCGGAGCCCAGAATCCCCCGAGCTTGCCAAAAAGGCCTGTTGGAAACTGGAGTGGTGCAGTGACCCAGGCAGGACACTCCAGAAGCTGCCGAGGACTCAGAGGTTTCTGGAATATGCTGTTCCTCAGTGTTTTCAGTGATACAGGACTGTGGTCTAAGCTCCCTGTGGAGCTCAGCTGTGCTGGAGCACCTTAAGCAGGCCATACAGCTTTTATCCCCCAGCTTTCCCAGGAGAGCTGATTCCAGTTCTGCTTGCTTGTCTCACACTGATGCTCCAGACCTGACTTTCCCTGCCTTTCCCCCCTCTCTGAGGACACCCATCCTACTTTTTGTGACAGCACCACATGCCTGTGACACACCCCAGTGTCCCCTCTCTGCACCTGTCTGGGCCGTGCCTCCTGCTGGTTTCCCAGACTGCCTCCACCTTCCTGTCCCTTAGTCCTTCCCCCATGCCACAGCTGTTCCCAACCCCCAGGATGTCCCTCAGCCCCTGGATTCTCCTCAGTGCCACTCCCCAGCCTTGCTCTGCCCCTACTCCCAGTCCCAGCCTTCTTCTCCCCAAAGACCTTTTCATGCCACTCTGCAGGGCTGGATGGGGCTTGCTCTCTTCTTCTCTTTTTCTCTCTTTTTCTCTCTTGTTGGTGCTTTGGCAGGCAGATTCCTCGTGTCGTGCTGCCCATCCTTCCCCTTCTCTAACAAACAGAGCTGATTTTCCCCACTTTTGCAGCTCCCAAGGGCAGAGTTTTAGGGATAAGGCCCAGCTCTGGATGGCTCCAATACGTGGCCTGGTACCAGATGCAGTACTGGGCTCATCCCCTGGGATAGAAATTGGACCACAGCATTTTGCAGAAGAGAGCCCCACTTTTTTTTTCCCCATTTGACTTGAAATTTAAATGCTGTTCGGCGTCAGGAATAATTTTGGAAGAGTCAGCCACGGTAAATTTATCATTCTGAAACATAAATGTTTCTTCCTTGCAGAAGAAGCAGTTGGCCTAAGGGAAAGCAAAAATAAGTTAAAATGACAGCCTGTTCCTCCTACCTTTTTATTTATTTTTAAGTTTCTACTCAGGAACTCTGGGTTCATCCAAATGCTAAAAGCCTAGCGATCATTTTTTTCTCTAGATTCTTTCATACACTTCAATCACACCAAAATGAAATACGGATTCATTATTACAAAGCAGCGTGGAAAGGAGAAGATTTACCAAATGTCTGAAGAATTCTTCGTGTGCACATACACATACATGATGTCAGTAGAATATTGCTCTACAGCTGGTTCTCATTTTGCTCCGTGACACAGGAACAGAGCACTTAGAGAGCCACCACAAAAAAATACCAGCTGAACATTTGTTTTTGTAGTTTAAAGAGAGTTATTAAGAGCCTCAGTTTTATAATTCTGTGGGAAATTGTGGTTTAAGTGGATCCATGAGTCACCAAACACTGGTGCTTATCGTCTGTCAGTAGAGATTATGGCCAAAAAAGCAGGATTGGATCCCTGTAAATACCACAGCCCCTCCGGGGGCTGTGTGACACACACACAAGTGCCCTGGGCACCCGGGCAGCATTCAGCTGACTGCAAGGAAATCCACTTTCAAAGGGTCACACACCATGTAGAAAAACAGAAATACAAAAGCTCTGTATCTACATCTCCCCTCCAAAAGCAGGACTGTGAGTCCAGGGCTTCAAGTTCTTTGATCAGAAGGTCAATAAACCAAAAGTAAAGCACATCAAGCAAAGGAATAGTGCTGGAGGATCAAACCACAGAGCAGGCTGCCTACCCAAGAATAGCAGGCAGACATTTCTACATATTTTTCTGATGACAAGTCCCTGTCCCAGCAATTTGGATTGGATACTGCAAATGCTACTAAATAAAGCAGGAAGGTGTTGGAAAAGGGGAAGCTCAAGCTACTATGAATTGTTTAGCAATTCTAAAACAGTTCTTCCTTCTTGCAAAGACCAAATCGAGTGCAAACATGTTAAGCCTAAGTGTAAAGCACTTCAAGGTGTAGGAGTTGTTTTATTTATTGTTCAGTGTTTGGTTAAAGAGGAGTAAATAATGATGTGAAAGACTCTTGGCAATTATCAGAAGTGAAGAAGGGTGGGAAACCTACATATTTCATATATATAATTACAGAAATCATCTCTAGGGCTTAGGGTGTCTGGTTGGGTAGTTTTGGACCAGTTCACCATGATCCTGGAGTTCATCTGTGGCAAACCCACAATCTCCTGAGATTCCACCAGTTAATTCTGTGTCCACAGCATTCCCCAGCCCTCCTCTGACCCCTGCAGCATCCTCACAGCCAGCCAAGCATCCATTTGGAGATTCTGCAGGAGCTTTTCCCAGCGTGGGGGGAAAACAGGGCTTAAATCCAACCATCTCTGCCTCTCTAGTGAGTGGTGCTGGGATTCCATCACTGCAGCTGAGCACCTTGAACTAAATACTTGCTAAAAGCCTTCAGGATAACTTTTCCCCCTGATTTGGTCACATCTTCCTTCCTAAAAGACACCTAAAATAGTGCATTCTGATGAATTCCCATGAGCAGTGCAAGAGGATTGAACTGTGATTTGTGGGATTTTCTCCCTGATGCCAAATGTCTGTGTGGAGTAGTAATGAGCCTAAAATTATTCATGTTTAAGCAGGCACATGTATGTAAACACCACCTTAAAAAATTGAGCAGGAATCACAACATAACCTCCTTGCTGGGCAAGATTTCCTTATACACAGCACTCCACAAGCACTCCTCTTCTCTTCTCTTCTCTTCTCTTCTCTTCTCTTCTCTTCTCTTCTCTTCTCTTCTCTTCTCTTCTCTTCTCTTCTCTTCTCTTCTCTTCTCTTCTCTTTCTTTTCTCTTTCACTCAAAGGACATGGCATCACAGAAGAACTTTATGCTTTAAAGCCCAGCAAATTTTATGAGGGTCCCAGAGAAAAGTCAACATTCCCCCACAATTGCCACTGACCCTTGTAATTAACTTAATGGAAAAAATGGAGAGAAAGCTCTGGCTGCTGCCTGATACACTTTTAATACATTGCAGATGTTCCCTTGATTTTACTAACTGGAAACACTTCATAACTTGTATCCATAGCCTATTCCCAGTACAGCATTTAGCTTTCACAAAGCAGTAATCTTCTCAGCCCTGGTAGCAGCCCTAAGGTCTGCAGAGCAAAAGAACTTCACACGGATTTTTTTCTTTCTTGGAGGTTAAATAGAAGAAGGTGAACTGACACTGAGTGTTTAGGTTACATCAGTAAATAGCAAAGAGTGAACACTGGAGGAGAAACCAAAATCCAGCTCCAGAACACATCTGAAATCACTCCAGAGGTGTTAGAAACAGAAATATGTTGCTTTTCAAGTGTTGGGACACAGTGGGGTGGGTTTGAAAGGAGAAGCTGGAGCTTCTTGACATTTACCTTTGCAGTAGCAGTGGGTTACAGATAACTCAGTGCCTTTGTAGCTGGCACCAGCTCATTTCTAACACTGCCCCTTCATCAAAGCAGGCTGGGTTTCTTTTTAAAAATCTTAAATAAATAAATGGGGAACAGAAATTTCACAGCCATTCTCTGTACCTCCAGTACAAAGTATTCCTGACAATGCTCTTAGGAGCCCTCATGGCTCAGGTGTTCTGTTCCAAGCTGCCAGCTGGGAAAAAGGTGTCAGTAGTGCTGCTGCACTCATGTGAGAAGCAGAGTCATTTGATTCTGAGGATGTGAAACCACTGGCTGTCTTTGTAATGCCTTCCCCCTTTCAGGAGAACTTCCATATCTGGGAACTGGAAGACAAACACGGGCTCTGCCATGCTGGAACAAATTGCTATGTCAGATAAGTAAGTGGAGTCTCGTGTCAAAGGTAATTAACAAATTCACGGCGTTTGATTTTAAGTGAGTTTTTAAAGAATCCCATTGTTGGTACCCAGGTCACAGTAAGTGCATGCATTGTGCTCATCTGGGGGAAAAGGAATCTCTCCGTTAGGTAAAAGGGCAGGGCCAGGAATTCCAGGTGGCTTCAGAGTTACCTACCCACACTCACCAGCCTTGGGTGTTACGTGAGCCCTTGGGTTCCTGTGTCACACCTGCTCCTAGAAAATGACTGGGATTCCCTTCAGAAAATTGCATTTCACAGATTCAACCTGTCAGCCATTTCTCCTGGGCCATTTGGCCTCTCTTACCCACCAGTCTCACACCATGCACACTCTTCTAAACTCTCCTCCTCCTACATCCTGCCATCCTTCTACACAGCCGAGCAATCCACTCTTCCCTTTGCCTATTTAAATCCCATTTCTCCTTTGTGCTTTCAACCCCAAATTCCTTACTTTTCATGTTATAAATTTCCACTGAACTGCACTGTGAGGCTTTTTCCCCTGTTGCTGGGATACACTGAAGCTTTATTTCCCCTGTGCCATCCTTCCAGCTCTCTACTTTGGTTTACTGTGCTTTTCCTTTTCTTTCCCATTCTTATCCCGGATAATTCGTGCAGTCCAGTTGAAAACATTCATGCAGCACCACTTTGAAGCTCAGAATTCTTTTCTCAATCCTCCTCATTTGCTCCACAACACATAAACCTCTTTTCCCTGCAAAACAAAATCTCAGAGGCTTTTGGATGGCTGTGAATTTTCTGTTGTTCAGCTTCTCCAAAGGCTGCCACCGGTGGAAGATGAAATAAAGTCTGTACAGTGAAAATGTAATTTAAAAGGTGTTTTAAAGTTCAACAGTAGTCCTGGTTTGTGGGGTTGTTTGGGTTTTGTTTTTTTTTTTTAAAGCCTGGAACCTACAACTTGGTGCCTCTTAGGAGCTGAGGGAGACACAGGAACTGAAGCATTGCCTGCCCTGGAAAGGTGAAAACAAGAAAGCCGGGAATTCCAGCTCCCTGCTGGCCAACCCCTGTCTAGACTGTGTCCTCGCTGATCTCCCCTCTGGGGATGGACTGCAGCCACATTATTTTCTCTTTCTCATTCCCTCCCACCTCCCTCTAGAAAGTGAGGTTATGTCTTCCCTGCGAGGGAGAGGCAGGGCGAGCTCTGGGCTGGGTAATTACAGCCCGTGGCTGTGTGGGAGCACAGGAACCCCAGTGGTGCCCGAGGAAAGCAGAGCCAGAGCAGGGGGAAATGCTCCCTGAGCTCTGCTCCTGCTGGGAACCCTCCCTGAGCTCTGCTCCTGCTGGGAACCATCCCTGAGCTTTGCTCCTGCTCCCGTCTTTCACTGAAGTTAATTAGAGCAGAATTGGGATTTTCCCATTAACACGAAACAAAAACCACAAAAAAACCCCCACAGAACACGAAAAATTCAAGGAAACAAAACTTCCTTTATGCTGATGAGGCCGAAATCATGGAGAAGGTGGATGTGTCCCCCTAAGGGGGGTGTGTGGCCCAGCCCTGCTTTTGTGGGATTGCCCTGGAGTGCTGTCAGCAGAGCGGGGCACACAAGGGAAAAAGGACTTTTCTGCAGAGCTGCAGCAGTTCCACAGCACAGCAAAACTGACCAGGTCTGCTGCATTCTGCTTTTAACACGCCATGAATGAGGAGGAAGGGCCTCCAAAGCACTGCCTGATGGCCACTGTGGGCTGAACACAAATCTCAGCGCAGAAATTCGGAGCAGAAAGAAGAGCGTGGCAGGAAGGGACAGTGAGGCAGAGGAGCAGCACATTTCAGGGGCACAATTCCTCATTTACCCCCTGTTCCAGAGCTCCTGCTGCCCAGAGAGCTGTGCCAGCTGTGCCCACCTCACCTGGCACACCTGATACTGCCCCCAGGAGCAATCCTTTATCCTTTATCCTTTTTCCCTTATCCTTTATCCTTTATCCATTTCCAAACCTCCCACTGGCTCTGGGAAAAGGGGAACCATGACCCTTTGTCAAACCTACTGTGCAAGCCTTGGGTTTCAAACACTCCAGGCTGCTCCATCCAAACCCTCTCTTTCCAAATGTATTTTTCCAGCTCTGTGTTTGTTGGCAGAAGGTGGGCTGTTAAATTTACTTCCATAAATCTGATTGATGTTGCAGTGTTTTAGAGGAAATTTCCTCGTTTTTGTTTCCATTTCAAGTCCAGATATTTGCTGTTCAAGACAAGTTTTGTTGTCCTCGTGACTTTCTAAGATACACAATATCTTACAGCAAAAAAAAAAGTTATTTATAAGCAAGTGCATGCAGAAAGTCCAGTCAGTCAGTGCATCTACAGATGTTGAAATTGTCAGGCATCCAAAAAGCCCTCTTGCATTGGACAAAAACCATGTTTCTCATAGGAAAAAAAAAATTATTTTCATTGCTCAGATATTACCATCAGGATCTTTTCAAATCAGTTTCTTTGTATTCTGCTTAAAAGAAAAGCTTTTCCACTGGAACAGATTTGATATAAGAAAATATAAAGAATGTGACTTAATAAGTTTACTTGGAAAGGATGCTGTTACTGAAGATATTTATACATGAATCAGACTCTCAGCCCAGCAAGGAATTTCCTTTGATCCCACAATGAAATCAAATGCTTTGTTTATTACAGCAGGTTTTTTTCAGTGGAAAATACTATGAGGTGGCAAATCCATCATCAGGGCTCCAGGGCTGGAGCAGGAGAGGGGCTGGAAGAGGAAATAGCTCTGCTTTAGACTCAAGTGTGAGCCAAGGAAAGAGGAAAATTCCTGATAGATGAACATTTTAAAAATGGAGTTCTTTTAGCAAATGCTGCCCTTCAGGTGGTGACATCACCCTGCATCATTCCAGGATCATTTCCTCCCTGCCCAGCCCTGCTGGGAGTCACTGAACATTCCCAAGGCTTTTGGTGTCCTGGCATTCAGCCCTTGCCTTTGGGCTCTCAGAGCCCTGTGCTTGTGCTACAGGAATCACAGGAACTGCCTCAGTCTTCTAAACAAATCCCTCCCCACGCCCTTGTTGGTCAGATAATCTCTTTCTTCATAGAGGAAAAAGGAATATAACTCATATTGCTGCTAGCAGAATGGGTGAAGAGTCCATCCTCAGTCTCTTACCATGACATTACAAAATAAACTGAAGAATTTTTGTGCTCAACTCTGTATGAAATAGTCTTTTTAGGAGTCGTAGGATTCCCTGCAATTATTTAAATTCCACTTGAGTTTTGCTGTTGTTGTCTATAACCCTACATGAAGAGCATAATCCTTGTCTGCATGCTCCACAACCCACATAATGTCATAATTTTGGTCCTTCTGCATCACCTGAAGGGTTTTCCTGCCTGGATTTCTCCTTTTGCTGTAGAAATAAAACCAGCCTGGCTCATTTAGAAAACATCTGGGCCATGATTTAGGATGGAGCCTCTCACTCATTTTCCTGATACAGGAGCCAAACCCATCCAATGTAGTGAAAATTCTGAATTTAGGGTGAATGTAATATTAAATACTTTATTAGGTGAGCCTCTAGGGAATCAAGAGCCTGATGAGATACTCACAGAGCAAATTATTTTTGTGAAACAGGTACAAGCTGTGGGTTGACACCTGTTCTGAAATATTTGGAGGTTTGGACATCTGTGCTGTTAAAGCTGTACATGGGAAGGATGGAAAAGATTATATTTTTGAGGTAAGAAATCCTGCTTTTTTTCAATATCTGCCTTTACACATTACAAACAGCCAAGGAAAGAACCTTTCTGATAGCTGGGCACTGGCTTATTTGTGTTTCAGGCAAGGCTGTGTATTTTTGAGCACGGTTTAAATCATGATACAAAGCCACAGGTCCAAATTAGTGGCAAAACTTGCTGGAAAATGTAACCCTATGGATGGGAATGTCTTTTGGTGTTGGAGGAAATGCACACAAACTGCAAAACAAAGCCAAATGTGGATGGCACATCTTGCCAACGCTGATGATTTCTTTCCTGAGCAGGCTTACCAGCTTTTCCTGGAAGGTTTATAGATAGCACCATCCCAAGGGAACCCCAACAAAATTATACCTTGCTGTGGGAAGGGAGATTAAGGATGAAGTGGAAACAACTTTACTTTTTTTCTAGCCTAAATATTGCCCTGAAGATCTGAATCCTCATGAATCAGGACTTTCTGCTGTAGGTAATTTCGAAAAGTTGAAGTTTTTCATTTCCTTTGAGTTTTTTTATGGGGAAATATCACTTTGTGTGGCCATAAAACAAGTTATCATCACTTTCCTATCACACAAGTTCTTCAGCATCTTCCACGTTCCTAGAATTTTATTCAGGAGGTGGGCAAGGATCTCCAGAATCTCCCCACTCCAAAAGAAGCTGATAAAGCAAAAGGGGAGAGTTTTTTAAAAATGAAATAACCACTGCAAATTCTGTAATGGATCGAGACTGCCTCAGTTCCTGCTTCTCAACAAATGCCCTGATTTTCCATGCCACAGACAGTCATAATTTCAAAACCCCAGAATTCTAAGAACTGCAGCATCCATCAGGAGCTGGGTTTATGGAGCATTTTAATCAGGGTGCAGAACAGACATTGCAATTAAAAGAAAAAAAGAGTGGATGGAAGCGTGATAATTCCTGCTGTTGTCTGGAATCAGCCGAATTGTCTTGGAGATGGGAAGGCTCGTCAGCAAGGACATTTAGAATCTGTAAAAGACATTGAAATGTGGGGCTGTTTGCAAAATTCACATCCACCAGAACATCTGGAAAAATTATGCTATCAACAGTTATTACACTGCAATTTTAACAGAATTCTGGGCTACAATGAGGAGAGGAAAACTGTCTGCACCAAGATAGGGAGAATTTTCTCCCTTTGTGTCCTTTCAGCACGGGAAAATAAATGTTATTAAGTCTGGCACGTGCATGCTGCACTCGAGGGAGCTGAGCAGGACAGTCAGTCCAGAAATCCTGGGCTGCAGCTCCATCCTGGGAGCTGGGGCCTCGTGCTTCCATGGGGATGCCACACCTGAGGGAAAAACGAGGCTCTGGGTGCCAGTGACACCTTAATCCTGCAGAGACCACCTGACAAGGAACACACAGATTCCCTAATGGGAGAAATAACGTTTGCAGGTTTGTTCCTCCTGACTTGCACTTGGCACATTCCGCCAGTGTGACCTCCAGGAGGAGGGCACAGGTGTGTGTCACCCACCCTCGGAGGGAATGGGAATTGGGGGAGGATTCTACCCAGGTGTTCTTCAGATATCCAGACCAGCTTAGCCCAAGAGGACAAAATACTGCTAAGTCTAATAATAAACATGATAAGTGATATTATTATTCAAGCACAAAACCACCTGTGTTCTTCCGTGAAGGGTTGGGCTCTTTGCAGATTTTTAGGTGGGGGATGTAAGAGGTAACTTTGCCTTTTAACAGAACAGGTTTTCTAAATGTGCTGCCTGGAAAAACGTTCCTCCTGCAGAGGAACCCAGCGACTCTTCCTGCCTGTCACTGCCCTACTCCGAGGAACTGGCTTCAAACTCCTCCTAGGGAGGAATGAACTAATTAAAGGATGGCTCAGCTAAGCAGAGGGGCTGTTGATCAGGATGAGGGCCAAGTTATGATTCTGTGTAACAGCCTCATCTCTTCTTTGTGTCTGTTCTTCCCCCCTCAATGGGAATTCTCAGCTGCCAAGCATCAGACAAGCTGTAGAAACAGGATTTTTATTAACACATCACTGCAACATGCAGCTGTTTGACTGCCTCCCCTCTTCTTCCTAATGAGACATCGAATCAAGGTCCATTAAACTTTTAACTTCTCAAATACAAGGACTTTTCCCCTTCTAAAATTAATACTTCTTCCATTACTAGAAGGAGCAGAGCATTGTTTATATTTCTGATCCCACTGAATATTATCTTTCCTGTTTCATTCTTGGAAAACCAAAGCTCTGGGAAACCAAATAAATCTCAGAGTGTGGTGATGAGAGCAGTAAAGGAGAACAAATGTAAGAGAATCCTTTAGAGAGGCCTCCCAGAAGTCTCCAAAATTTTGTTTTAAATTAAATGGGTGCCTTATTCCCACTTGCTTCATTTTGCCCTGAGCTAAATTAAAATTAGCTCCCAAGTGGTGTTTTTGACTTAGAAAGATGCAAACTGGATTTCAAGAAGAAAACTTTCAGCCACTGAAAACCAAAGCACGAAATGAAGAAACAGTGTTTGTGCACAATTGTGAAAGTCCTGTTCTTGGCCTCGAATTCTTCAGAAGCTCAGCTTCTTCAGGAGCTTCTGCTTCTCCTGTCTTCCCATCCAGGACAGACTATCCCGTGCTCAGGTCAGGGAGGGAGCTAAATCCAGCTGTAAGAGCTGATAAACTCAGAAGTCCCCCACAATTCCTGCTCTGGAGCATTGCTGTGCTCACAGACCAAAGGGAACGGCTTTGCCCAGTTCTCACCCTCCCAAGCATGGACCTTCAAAATCATCCTGATTGAACTCCCCCTTCCTCTGTACTTACCACTAATCCTGTTTTCTCCTGGAGTTCCTGGGGCTCTTCCCTAGGAGATCCATCCATCCTGTCAGGCTCCCTGGGCACTGCTGAGTGACGGCCTCTGCCTGCTCCGTCCTGTTCCTCGTGTATTTCAGCCTCCTGGCAAACACCTTTCTTCCCACTTTATCCACAGGATTCCTTACTGTGATGGTTCTGTCTTCGCTGTAGCTCTTTCTCTACAAGGCCTTTTAAGCACAAACTCTCCAATTAAGAAGTGACACCTCAATTATTTCCATTTTCAACCCAATAACCAAGAACTCATTGTCCGCACTGCGGGCTTTCCTGTCCAGTTGCAAAATTGGATTACAAAATCACCCAAACCCATGGAGAAGAAGGTGGAGAAGAAGACTGGCCAACACCCAAAAACCTCCATCTTGCTTTATATATATATATTATAATCTAAAACCTTAAACTCTAAGTTTTGCACCCTGTGATGTCACACACTTCTATTCAAACTCCACACCCACAATCCCAGTGCCATCACTCAATTTTGGAAGCTTCTCCACGGCCTCAGGTCAGTGCAGTGCTATCCTGAGGGTCAGTGCCTGTCAGCACAGAAAACCCCAAATTCTCAGTGAGCAGGGTTCCAACGTTTACCTTTGCCCTTCCTTTAACCTCCCCAGCTCTGCCTGTTTCAGCCCTCCCCAGTTCCCTGCCCAGGACATCCTTGGGGCTGAACTGAGGATGCAGCAGGGCTGGGTGTGGGCAGTGGCAGTGGGAATTGCTCCCTCAAACATGATAATCACTTTGCAATTACTGATATCTTATAATGGGGCTCTTTTATAAATCCTCTCTGGGTCCTTTATAAATCCCAGCTCGTTTCCCTTCCTAATTACAGAATTTCTCTTCTTTGTGTTGCCAGCCTCAGTCTTGTATCCCAAATTTTAGCTATTCACCTTTCCCACTAATATATACAGTCAGTCCCTGGGTGATAAGAGAAACTCATCCCAAAGAACTGGCTACTGAAATGAAAATACATTGATATAAAAATGCAAGTTCCCAGTGATACGAATTAAGTGACTGTAATTCATAGTGACCCATGTTTTTCCTGGCATCTGCAAAAGGAATGTATTTGATTTTATAAATTACAGATGTCCTTTTTTTTTTTTTTTTCTGTGAAATCCTCTTAGTGGGAAACTCCAATATTTTAAATAGCTGAACTATATGCTGAACTAAAAACTGGCTGGGTTTAAATGGGATTTTAAATCTAGCACAGGCTGTAAATAGACTATTTATAAACAGGGAGCTTTGTGTATGTTTAAATTTTGTCAAATCTTCTGAAGGGGAGGAAATGCCAGCCTGACATTAGTTAGTCACTCACAGGATTTAAAAGCTGTTGGTGTTGCCCGAAATATTCTTAAGATACATTTATATAAGATAAAAATATAAAATAGTTGTCATTAACTCTTGTACTAGGAGTGAAAATTGACTGTATTCTCTGAAAGGAAAAGAAAATACACCAAAAAGCACCATGTAAAGCATCCACCTGCATCTCAGCTGCTGTGCCAGGGAGTGGCAGAGGTGTTCTGTTGCCACACCTTTGGCTAACAATATTTGTGCCCCTGTGGCAACAAACCCCAGGGTTTTAACAAGGCCAAAACCTGTCCGAGTGATAAGAAATTGATAAGGGCAAATGGCTCTGGTTTTAATGCCAAATCTGTTTGAATCTGCCTCAATTTGTGGCCATGCCTGAAAATTCTTCATTCAAGGAAGAACAGCTTCCCTGCTGGAGTGGACAGGAAGATTTGACACCTTATTTTCCCTTTTCCCACGAGTTCTGCTGAACACCGTGGCAGTATCTCCCCAAGGAAGCTGGCGTGTGAACCTGCACTTCTGGAAGTACTTAGGAGCAGAAATTCAGTCCAAACCCAATCCCCCAGATCTTAATCCTGTCTAATCCTTTGGCAGGACCTTATTGGAGGTGATTTATTTCACAGTCATTCCAAGTAATTGTTTTAATGTAAGTGGATGGTAAACAAAGGGAGGGGTTTCTTCTGCGTGCTTGTGAAACTTTTAACAGATTTTGGGTTCATCTGCACCCCGTGGTGAATATTTTTAAAAATAGCTCTCATTAGAACAGGTTTTTAGAGCCCAAACATCACTCCTGCTCTGAAAATCAGATGGTTTGCAGTGGAGAACCAAATATCCAATGCCCTTCACAGCAAAATATTTTATATTCAGTCATTATCAACACTTCACAGTCCTGGCACTTTGGGTCCCTCCAGGCATGATACAAATTCCTCTTGCAAGAAACAGCTCAGGATACAAGCAAGTGGATTTTTAAGTGTTTATACCATTTTAAAACAAGCAGTAAGTAAGCAGAAATTAATATTAAAGAGCCACACAACCTGCAAGGCTACATTTTACCCCTTCAGAAATACCAGCTACTATTGGCTGATCAGCTCTTCTCTCAATTAATGGAAAACACTGGGATGTTCCACTTAAAATTGTGATTGTTAAAAAATATGGTAAACTTTAAAGAACCTTTCAGTGTACTTATTAAACATCTCTTCACCATGTCGATGTGGCCCTAGAGTGGAAAACCATTCATTAGGAAAAGGGAATTAGGAAATTTTCATAAGGAAACATTTGTTCTGGAGTTCAGTTCTTATTGCATTGTTTACTCTGGGGTTATTTTAGAGCCTTTTGGCTGTGAGGAAGCTCAGAGGAGACCTCCTAGATCTGAAAATCCCAGCACGAGCACTGCCAGCCTCTTGTTTGCCAGCACACAATGCCAGTGAATCTTGTAAATGAACAAACAGAAGAATCATGGAAATTATTTGGCACTTCGAGCCAATCCCATTATTGGAAAAAAGTAGCATTTGTCACTCAGGAGGAATTTCTGTAGCTCTCACCATAGTTTGAAAAGCTCAAGGTTTATATTATTTATAATGCAGCTCCTTCCCAACTACTGCAAGGTGCAACGTTCTTTTAAATCCAAATACCTCTTTAAACACCCAACTTCTGTGTCTAATTCCTAGAAACCCTTGAAAATCCAAAAGAAGGAAGGCAAAACTCTGTTCTTTGTTAAAAAAGGAGATGTTCTGTGGAGGCTGGGGGATTGAGAAGAGTTTTGCTGCCACTAAATCCCTTCCACTTCAGGAGGGGTGCACACAGTGAGGGTGTGTTGATCTCTTCAGGCTGACCCCTGTGCACCCCTCAGATTACAAAACTCTTCCACACAGACCTGTGAGTCACACCAGAGTGCAGCACTGCAGATGACATGGACATGTCCTGATGCACGAGGAAAAAGGATTGCAGCTCCTCAGAAGTGAATTAAATCCTATCATTTTTCTAAGTAGGAATTCCCAGTGCCCTTGTGAATAATAGTTATATGGTTATATATATAATAGTTAGGGGTTATGTTATGCTTTTATTTCCCCTGAAACAAATGCAGGTGTGGCAGAAGTGGATGCACTGGAGAAAGAACAAATATTCTGGAGAAATGACAAATATTCTGGAGAAATGACAAATATTCTGGAGAAATAACAGATGCTTGGGACCCACTGAAGTGGCAGAATCCAGTATTAGTTTTATTCATCAGAATGGCTGTGGTAAATAACCACTGAGCACTATTAACCTGTCATGTTTAGAATAGAAATGTGCCCGTTTCTATCTGCCTCTCTGCCATCCTGCTTTCTCTGTAGAAATTCTTACTTATTCTTTGCAGCCACACTACTTTTAAAACAGGTTACCAGTAATAGCAAGGTGTAATTTAAAGCTTTTCATGAGGCAGTAAGGATCCAGATTTCCAAAACTCCAGGCACTGCTGGGAAGCTGAAGTTTTACTCTGCATTTCCACACTGTAACTCAGCTCGTGAACGGGCGTGGAGAGAACGGGGAGGGAGAACAGCTGAGCCAGGGGAACAATTCCTTCAGGTCACTGGACAGCCTGAGGAATCTCATTTTCCTTATCAGCCCTTCCTCTTCCTGCTCCTGCACCTGTGCCCAGGTGTGGAGTGAACCTCTTTTTTGGAAGGTTCTTTCTCTTTCCATTCTGTGGGAGGCTGGGCGGGGAAGGCATTGCAGAGTTGCCGTTCTCCTGTTTATTTTCTGATGGAACACATATAATGCCTGCAATTCTTGTGTGCTTCTGCTGAAACCAGCCCTGTCAGTACAGGTGAGGAGCAGTTTCCTTGCCAGCACTGATGTCCTGTTGCATTTTGCAGGTGATGGACTGCGCCATGCCCCTGATTGGGGAGCACCAGGCCGAAGACAGGCAGCACATCACCGAGTTAGTCGTAAGCAAAATGAACCAAATGTTGTCCAAAACTCCTATTCCATCTCCTCAGAGACCCACTGCCACTCAGCAGCCTCAGGTAGGATAAAATTAAATTTAAATTAAATTTAAATAGAGCATCTCGGTCTGTCATTTTAAGCTCAAAGTTTTCCTCCAAGAATTGGGACACCTGTGGAAGCTCAAGGATTTGAGGACTTACCAACACATTTTATCAGTTGGTTATATTTCAATGAGATTGTCTCCAGATGTAATCAGGAAGTGCTGTGTGGACTCAGGGAATTATATAAATAACATATATTATACATATTATAAT
>VZSE01004860.1:48841-62303 GCA_013398275.1 Promerops cafer
TTTCAGTCCCATATATAAAATACCACAGAAATACTAAGAAGCACTGTCACAGAAAACCCTTGTCCTGAGGATGTCAAAAATAATATCAAAGAATTCTTGTTCTTGTGGGAAATTAATGACATTATAATCTTTTTTCACTGTGCTGCAATTCATGAAAATACCTTAGAAATCTAGGGAACCCCTGAAATATGTCCAGCATTGTAGAAGACATGGGCCAAAGGCTGCAAATAGGCAGAGAAGTTAAAATATTCACTTATTTTATCTTGCATGGCCTGGCAGTTAAATTGTGTGGATGAGGAATTCTGCCCCTGGCCTTGCTCTACCAGCTGGCTTCCAGGAACCACCTTTGTGTTTTCATTTCCACGCTGGAAAAATGTGGGGTTTATTGGACTGATCCTCTCAGTGACTCTGGGGAGTGAGGCATTTCTGTGAAAGGCTCTGAGAACAGAAAAGCTGGGAGAGGTTGGGTTTGCTGGGTGAGGAATTGGCTGTTTAAATAGAAGGCAGTAACCAGTGGTGACCTGGGGGTCTGTACTTAAAAAGGTTTATAAACCCTATTTTTTACCAGGGCTGAGTGGCAGGGGCATGGTTTAAAACAGAAAGATATTCAGATTAGACATCAGTTCTTTACAATGAGGGTGGTAAGGAACTAGAACAGCTTGTGCAGAGAAGCTGTGGCTAAAATAGAATCAAATCCACCCTGGGCATGACCTGGTAAGGGTTTTGGTGCTGCCCTGGACCTCTGCACTCCACGGGCATCATCTGAACACCAGAATCAGCCCAGCTGTAAGCCAGGAATTACCAAGCCTAAGTAGCTAAATACCAAGCCTAAATCAAGGATCTATTTTTGATCCCTGCAGGCTCCACACCAGGTAAACAATTTGAGAACAATTTTGTGGCCTACCTCAGACAGACCAGTTCTTGAGGCAGAGTGACTAATTTGTTCTTCAAATATCTCATCATGCTTTAAGATATAAAAATACCCCATCCCACATGAAAAAAATAAGTGGTGTGGCTTCTATTTATGTTGCAGCCACTTGAAACTAAGCACAAAATTGTTTCAGCCACAGAACCACATACAATGGAGAAGTTTCCATCCAACATGACTCAAGTCCATTGTAAAGGGCACTGAGAGAGAAAGAAGGGGAAAAAATAAATCACCTTTTGCCAAAATAGCTCCTTTTAGGAGCAACAGATTATCCAGATATTAAAATGAAGCAAAGAGTCAGATTTAGAGTTATCCAGTCAATACAAGTCAACACAAATCAAAATTTAAAGTAGTAGAATACATGAATACATGTATTCTACATGAATAGATTCACATTTTGGGGAAAAAATGTGAGGTCTTGGGTAGGCTGTGCTGGATTTCAGAGCAGCCAGGGGAGGAGGAGCATTCACTGTTCCTGCTGTCATCCAAGGGAACTGGCTCTTTGTTGGATGTAAATAAAGTTCCCAAGCACTCCCAAAGAAAAGCTGCCCACCTGAGTCCAGAATGGAAACAGGATCCAAGGAGCATTTTTAGAAGGTTCCTAAATTCCTCAGTCATTGCTGTCGCTCAGCAGGTCATGGAGAGGGGTTTTTGCTCTTAAACCAGAGTTTTGGATGAAGGCAGAGATAATATTCTGGGATGGTGGACTTCTGGCAGGTTCCTGTTTAGTTTGGGTTATTCCTGAAGGATTCAGCCCTTGCTGATGGCAACAAGATGTTATTCCACATTAATATTCTTTGCCTTAGCCTATCCTTACGTTATGGATTGCACTTGAGCAAAAAAAATGCTGTGAAAACCTGAGATATTCCTTCAGAATATTTGCAATATCTGTTAGTTTTCCTCTCAGTTAATCAGACTCTTAAAATTGGCCTTGTTATACCAGTTTAGGGCAGATAAAGGGGACCTGATTTTCTGCTGAAGATTCCATTTGCAAATACCCATTAATCTTGCCAACTTTAGGGGAAAACCCTGAAACACATTTGTAGAATTTGAAGTGGATAATTCCTCATGTGCAGTTAATTTTTAGCTGGGTTTTGCTAAGACTAAAACCAGTCTGTTTAAACAAAGCTGCCCCTTTCACTTCTGAACAGCCTTTCCTAATGTAAGAAATTATTTCCGATTCTTGAGAAACACCCAGTTCATCTGCAGGGCAGGGGGACACTGCACATTTCTACAGGTGACACAAAATGCAAAGCCAGTAATTTATCCCAAATCTGTGCATGTGCAGAAACCAAAGTACTGGAGATATCAAAGAGTAACTGCTGAGTTTTCTGCTTTTAAATGAGCAGCCTATGCTCAGTAATGCAGCTCCAGATGTGCCATGCTCTGAATTTCTTTATTATCTGGGGGTTTTAAAGGTGTTTCTATTTCAGTCCAGACTGTAGCACTGGGTGGACTGTACATAAAAACATGCCTCAATTTATAAATGCCCACAGTGGTCAGCCCCACTCCAATTAAGCATCCATCAGAAAACAAATCAATGATTGGGAAAATCAGCCCTTGTTTAGCACTGGGCAGCCAAGTCCTGGTGGGGATGGCTGGCCCTGCAGTGCTCTGGTGGCTGGCAAGGCTCTCCCTGTCACAGTGCCAGAGGGAGCAAATTCCAGAGGGAAACCTCACAGGGGCAGGTCCTGGGCTTGTTAAACCCATTAAATCTGAGATATCTGAATGGGGGGATTTTTTAAGGATACGTTTTCTACGTTACTTGTTTATTTATCTGCAAACTCTTGCCCAGACTCTGTAGCAAGCTCTGCTGGTGCACAGAAGGCAGAGAAGTGAGGCAGGAGGAGACTTGGACTCACAGAAATTCTACCTCTTATGTTAAAAAAAAATCCATCCAAAATGGAGTTGTTTCTATTCTTTAAATCATGGTAATTCGTTTTACCCCACGCCATGCTGAAAATGGAATTTTATCTAGGAATATGTTTTAAAAGTTTTCCAGAAACAAGCCTGCTCTACTTGCAGGCAATGAAATTGTGGATTTTTCATATTTTCTAACCTCTTCGACTACTTTTGACAGATTTTTAGAGAAGCCTCTTTCAAATTTTTCCTAAAAATCAAGAAAATAAGTTCAACTACCCAGTGAATCTGCTCTGGATTTGCAGAGCTCTGCAGGAGCTGGCTCCTTCCTTGACCATTCCATTTGTGTATAAACAATGAAAATGGTCAAACATCCCCTCCGAGCTGCCTGTCAGGTCCTGAGGTGAATTGTGCTGGAGGAAATTCTGCAGAGAAAATGACATTGTCCATGAGAATCACCATAAAATGCAAATGTCTATGGGCGTGAGAGCAGCTGATGCTGAGGGAAATCCTGTTAGGAAAATGTTCATTCAGTGCTGTTGCATTATCCAGGAGAGAATAAGGGATTTGTTTCCTCAGTGGAAGGGAAGAAGGAAGGAGTTTGTGCTCCAGGGGCACAATACCCATGACTTGATGGCATCACAAAGAGCAGAGCATTCCCAGCTCCATCCTGGTTCTGTTTGCTGTCAAAGAAAGGTGTGGCACAGTGCTAACAAACCAGCTCTAAAATCAGTGTATTCTCCATTCCCTGACCCTTTACATGATGTAGTTTATCCAGTTTCATTGTTCCACGTCCAGAGAGAAAATTGAACCACGCGTGGACATAGTGTAAATAACAAAAATGTGAATTCAGGAGGGAAAATCAACCCATCAGCAAACTCCCTATTCCTGGATTTCCACACTTCTTTTACCTTCCACCTCTTGGATTTAGTGGAATTTTTTAAAGGAAACTACTTATGGTGAGCAGCAATTTGCTTCCAATCCCTGAAGTTTCTATGATGACCAGAAAATGCAGTTATTTGCTTTGAGCTTAGCTGAAGGAAACACATTTAATTGGGAAGGATCTCCTCGTGGAGTTATTTGGAAATGGAGAATTCAGCATTAGTCCACTGCCCATAAAATCTTTTAAATCATAGTCTTTGGTAAGATAAATTACATTTCCTGCTAAAATACTTCCAGGGTTCTTGTTCTTCCTAAATATATTGGTAGAGAATCTAAACCATTGGCATCAAAACTCACAGAGAGCAAGGAAAAATATTGCTGGGGCATGGAAATCACACAGCCTGAACTGCAACACATTCCAAAGGTCATTTAAGTCAAAAGCCATCCTGAAAACTGTCATTTTTGCTGGAGGTGGTTCCCCTTTAGTGCAGTATTTTGGTTATTTGCATCCCAGCGACACCTTGTGGCTTTTCTTCTGGACTAAATGACACGGGGATTTATCTGTTATTTATCATTACAAGGCATTGCATCCTATTCCACAAGCTGTATCACATTAAAAATCTATTTTTCGATCTATTTTACAAATCAGAAATGCTCCATACTCGAAAATTTTTCATCATGTTATTGTAATGCATTTTTTCTTTGTTTTTATTATTATTTTAATATGAAATGTATTTTAATAGGCTACTTTAATGTGCACATATATAACTGTGTGTATATATATATATATATATATATATATATACAGTGTTTATCTGTGTGTGCTTATTTTGATCAAAAGGGGTTTTTAAACTCTTAGTTTTTATGTTAGTGAAAATACAAGAACAGCTGTTACTCTTTTAGATCCCAATATAAGCATAGGGAATTAAGAAAAGCAGCAGAAAATAAACAAGTAGGAGCCTGAGCTCACCACAACCCTGTAAAAGGCTACATTTGGGGCACAGTTCATGCAGTAAAATTTATTTATCACAACTATAAAATGATGGTTTGGGTTTTTTCCTACACTGAGGTTGTTTTGTTGGACACAGCCCCTGCTCAGGGCAGGCTTTGCATGTGAGGGACAGAGGCCACAACAGAGGCAGGACTCAGCTGGAACTGCTGCATGAGGGATGCTCCTGTATTTAAAGCAGTCCTCATTTCAATAAAATAAACAAAGTTTATTTTATTTTAAACCTTTCAACTCCACATGCAGGTATTGCAATATATCAAAACCACCAAGTTCATGCCGGGAAATAAACCCTAAAATCTTTAATATCAATAGGGACACAACATATAAATAACTGAGCAGGAATTTTACTGACAAAGTGATGGGGAAAGTGAAAATCACTGGTTTGAAATCCTTCCTGAGCTCGTGCACCAGCAGATGGAGTGAGAGCCAAGGGAGGCACAGGAGATGCTCAGAGCTGGTTTGGAGTCTCCCCCTGAGCAGAGGTCCCAGGTAAATGTCTGGGGATAAATCTGTGCAAACACTGGGATTTTACCTGTGAATGCATCCATAAAAGGAGGGGGATTTAATCAAAACTCTGGTAGTGGTTCTCCTGCTCAGCTTGGTTCAGTGTGCCAAGAAATAACCCAGGGTGCCCTTCTGAAGGGATCTGATGGCCTTTAGATTTAGGAAAATACACTCAAGGTCACATATTAAAGGTTTAGGGTTATTTACTCAAAATTTCTACTGACATCAACAGAAATTTGTCCAAATGAAATAAAGTTTTCTGGGTGTACACTGATTTTTTTTTTTTTTAAATTTCTGAGTACTCTATATTAAATGTGTATCACCAATAGTGTACCTGGAAAAAAAAATTATTTCTGCAGAAAAGCCAATGAAAGCTTGGTAAGATGAAAATTTGCTGATAAAGTACTTGTTAGAAGAGAATCCCAAAGGAAAAAGCCCCTGACAGGGTCAGGCTTCAAGCCCAGGAGGATTGGGATGATCTCAGTTGTCTGTAGGCTCCAGTGCTTCAGCCTTAGTGCTGATTTTTTAATTCAGAAAGCCACAAAGCACTGGTAAAACTGAAAACCAAAACAATGATTGTACTTAATAGATACTTTTCCATATTTCTCTTAAACATAATAACATCAATATTCTCTTTCTGTCTTTGTTCACACAACAAAATGATGCTTTTCCTAACTTTTTATTACCTGCTGCCAGATGATCTCCTGATCATCTCACAATCTGGTATTGGGAATTCTGATGCTCCGTGGTCCCTCCCCTCAAGAAGAAAGAAAATATTTGGGGTTTCAAGTAATCCTGAGCCCACCAGGATGGAGTGGCCTGTCTGTTCTAGGTAGACTGCTGTGAGAAGCAGCTTTTTGGTCCCACAGGCGTTTTTTTGGAAACTGCAGAAATTCTCCTCTTTCCATTCTGGAGCAGAGCCCATCCTTGTCCAAGTCAGAGCAGGGGAAGCAGCGACCCCGTGGTCACAGACCAGGGAAAAGCTGCACAGACACAAACAGGACAGCCCAGGCTGGACTCTCTGCTTTGCCTTAGTGCTCTAATTACTGTCATATATAACACCCTTTGGTTTTTGTTATTTCATCTTATTTTTCATCTATTTTTACTCTCTGTTCTTGTTTATTTAAGCTGAACCTAACAGAAATATCTTTTTTTTGGAGGCTCTTCCTTGGTCTCCCTTCCTTTCCCCACCGTGGTGGGTGTTTCCTCTCTACTTTTTTTTTTGGTTATTATTCCCTGTCTCCACTTGACTTTTCTGTTTGATTTCTCTGACCTTTAAATCATACCCTGTTAAGCAGAGGGGGTTGGCTTTTCTCCATGTTTAACTTGCAGGAATTCTGCCCCTCTCCCCAGAAATCCCTGCCACGGTTTATTTTCAATAAGGACCATGTGTGTCAAAATCTTTAAACAAGGAGAAGCACCAAGAGAAATTATGGGAGAATCCAAAGCCAGAGCAGCTCATTTTCAACTATTCTTGATTTGGCCATAGAAAAAAAAGAAAAAAAAAAAAAAAAAAGTAAAGCAACCCTCAAACACAGACACACTTCCAACTCAGAATGTGGGGATGGACTTCTGGAGCTTCCAGCAGAGCAAACTTGGCTTCAGCTGCTTCAAAATCGCCCCCAGGGTCTTTCAACTCCTAACAGAGACTTTTCCAGAGCTCAGAGCAGCCCCCAAAGCTCCATGAGGAGCAAGAAGAGGAGCTGTGAATGGCTGTTGTGTTTGGTTCTCACCAGAGCCCTGAAATTCACTTTGGTCTGGGGAGATCTCAGGTTGCCTCTCCCAGTGCCTCTTTTCTGTGCCCCCTCCCACTCCCCAGCTCTGTGACCCTAAAAACAGAAAATGGGGGTTCTCAGACTGGCCTTGGGGCTGCTCCACCATCTTTTTTCCAGAGTCTCTCCTTTCCAAGGCTAAACTTCAGCTCTGAGTGGATCCAGCACCGCTGGATCCCTGCGGCTCAAGATGAAGTTCCACAGACTTTAAGCTCCTCCCGTTCATGCAAGGATCACTTGCCATCCCTTATTTCAAAACAGTCACAAAAACAACCTTCTTTTCCTTAAAGCTGGAGCAGCAGACACAGCACAGCACCACCCAAAATCCCTGGGCTCAGGGGTCAAAACCTTCCCCACAGCTTCAACCCTCAGCGCAGGATTTTGGCACTGTGCAGCCCCACCTTGCCACCGTGAGTGGCAAGGTGGGAAAGGTGAGAGCAAATTCACCTTGCCCTCCACAGGATGTTCTCCTGGATCTCCTGAACCCTTCTCCCTGCTCTTCCATGTCTTTGAGCTCCTGCCCTGCTCCAGACTCCCCCCACACTCTGTCAGCACACGGGGGAGCTCGCTGCTGTCCCACACTCCACATCCCCTCCCTGTCTCTGGGGAGCAATCTGTGCCACTGCCTGGTTTGAATGTTCCCTGCTCCAAAAGCACAAGTGCAAATCGGATTTCTTCCAGCAATAAAAGAGCTGAAGAAGAAATTTAAAAAGCATCCTTGTCCATTGAAATTGTTGCCTGGCTGTGGAAGGAAGCAGAAAGTTCGACAGCTGATGGTGCTTCAGAAATGCATTTTCCCTGATAAGCTGGCACCCTACTGCCCTAGAAACCTCATCAAACTGAGAGGTGGGGTTGTTTTTTGTTCAGCAGAGTAGCAGAAAATAGGGCTGGAATGGACAGTGGGAATTCAGCTGTTCCAGAATCTCAGGGAAAACGCTGCAGTGTCCATGAGAACAGCCCTGAGCTCCTGCTGGGGTGCTCACCTTTCCTGAGCCACCTGCTCTGCTGGAGCATCCCTGCCCACGTGGAGCTGGAAGAAAATGATCTCTAAAGCCCCTTCCAACCCAAACCATTCTGGTTTTATGATTTTTAACACTGTGTGTAAAAATATTCAGAAAGGAAGCTATTGTCTGGGAAGTAATTAGTTATCTAGCAACAGAAAACAGACTATAAAATCAAAGTTAGAATACTCTTTAATGTTTAAAAAAAAAAGCCCTTTTCAGTGCATTTTTTAAATACCATTCCAAGTAAAAGTCTCACTGTTCAGCTTGTTTTCTGCTCTGAGCAGTCATTTCCTACCTATTCAGGGTAGGAAACTTCCTACCCATTCTACCCATTTCCTACTCATTCTAACAGGTTTTCCTACCCTTTTCCTACCCATTCTAACAGGTTTTCCTACCCATTTTCTACCCATTCTAGCAGGTTTTGCAGGGTTTTTTTGGAAAGTTGGTTGGGCATCAATGAAAGCTGCTCCAAGTTTTTGAATTCTTTATCACAACTTCAACACAAGAAACCCCAGGCTGGCCCCATCTTTGCTGAGTGTGTTTTCCACACAGATTCCCTCAGTGCAGAAGGGCAAGGCTGGACAGTGGCACTCCAAAAATGTGTAAAAAGCAGGAGGGAACTCTCCTCTTGCTTGCACAGGCAACAGGAAGGTGGATTTTTTTTAAAATCATCTCTCCGTTGCAGCTGCCACTGTTTCCCTCAGTCCACAGGGAATATAAAAACCAGCAAATAGCAAAATCTTTCAGTCCTGTTCAGTGCCACACAGTGGGGCAGGAGCATCACCTGAGCCAGAGTCAGCCCAGCCACCAGGAAAAGCCCCAGCCCCCCTCACTGCACGGGAGGGATAAAGCAGGCAGCAACAAGTTACTGAAAAGTTCTGTGTTTTGGGATGCTCCACTTCAGGACTTCACTGCTCTGCTGAATTATACAGCATGTGCTCATTTGCAGTTTTATTCCGTTTATACACATTTCTCCTTGGTTTGCACTGTCCTTTGGCTTGGTTTCTGCCCCCAGATTCTGTTTATAAAACCCCTTAATTTTACCAAACTAAGCAGATAGGTTCTTCCAAAGGCTGCACTGAGTTGTGATGAGAGTCTGGGGTTTTCACTGCACAAATCTTTCCCATTAGATTTCAGTTAGTCAGTGAGCTCTGCCTGTGTGACAGATTTCTGTCATTAGTCCAAAATTCCTTATTTTATTTATTTTTTAACTCCACTGTTTAATTTCATTCTTTATTTAGGATGTTTTGGCCCCACAGTCTTCCAGCCCTGTATCATCTACAGGTTTTAGTATCACATCCCTACTTTTTTTGTGCCAATTTAATTAATTAATAATCTACTCAATAATCTACTGTTCTGCATCCCACTAATGTTCTTCCCAATAGTTTTTGTTCAATAACTGCTTCTTTCCTCAGCAGCCACTTCCTTACCCTCAATGCAGTATTAGTGCTTTACCTTCTCCAGGGTAGCTTGGCCACTCCCAATATTTAGAGAGACCTGGTATGGAATTCTGTATTTCATGAGTCAGCTGGTTTTCATTTCTGAGATGAAGAATGTTTCATTTTTACCTGCACCTCATTTTTAGCTTTTATCCCACCTGCCATCTTGCCCTTTCTCCTGTGTTTATCATAATCTATAACACTTCAAACACTCATTCACTATTTACTCTCCACTTAAACTCTCTCAGTGACCTCTCTCCTTAGCAATCATGTTTTTTCTTAGTTCTCCTGCTACTTAAGTGTTTTACTATTTATTCCTGTTCCTTTATGAGCTTTAACTCAGCTCCTATTTTGGCAACTCTCAATTAATCCCTCTCCTTCTTGACCTGAAAAACGTGGCTTTCCCCTCAAATATTGAAATACCTGTGAAAAGCTCCTGTCCTTGCATTACAAAGAAAACCAAACGAGACCCAAAAGCAACTCTACATGCTCCAACTACAGTTCACAAAGTCTTCAACCTCAGCCAAATCAAAATCAATTTTTGCTGGGACTCTGTTTAGCATCTCTTTTGCCCAAGGGTTATTTCCCTGCCAAGTTGCTGCTTTTGCTCCCACCCATTTCAACATTCTTCAGACTGTTCAAAATTCAAGTGTCTGTGAATCCAATCTGCGTTTATATAAAGGTAGAAAAAGAAGTAATGCCCTGATCAAATCCTGATACAACTTATTTGAGGAATAAACAGCTTTTTCTGCCAGTTGTACCCCTGAAACTCTAAGGAGACAGCTTCAGGTAAGTGTGGAAGGGAAGGAAGTGCCACGGGGACATCTAGAGACATTTATATTCTAGATAGGTAGTGGGGGCTGTGCCCTGGCTGTAATTAGCCAATATTCCTAAAGGTCATTGTTCTACCCAGAGCTGAGAACTCCCTGGAGTGGGTTTGCAGCATTCATGTGGCCTGGAGGCTTCCCCAAGTGAAGCTGTATTTTTGGGGGGCAGTTATATAAACAGCAAAGCCCTCTGAGCAGGGGAGCCCCCTTAGGCAGCCCTACAGAATGTTCTGTCAACATCAGCAACCCCTTCTCCTTGGGGATTTGGGTGGGATGTGAAGATTTTGTTCCACAAAATGAAAACCAAAGGGGCTCCTGCTGCCACCAGCCACCACATCTCACTCAGGTAATCCTAAACCATCCCAAGCACACTCCCATACTATTGATTCTGCCCTGAACCATCCCAAGCACACTCCTATACTATTGATTCTGCCCTGAATCACCCCAAGCACACTCCTGTACCACTGATTCTGCCTTAAACCATCCCAAACACACTCCTGTAGCACTGATTCTGCCCTAAACCATCCCAAGCACCCTCCTGTACCACTGATTCTGCCCTGAACCATCCCAAACACACTCCTGTACCACTGATTCTGCTCTTTAGCCCTGAGCATCCCAGTGGGGACCTGTGCAGGGCCACTGTCCATGATAAAATCCTGCATTCAACCCTTGATCCCTGCAGTGTTTGAGGCCAGCATGCCTGCAGGTCAGAGCTGCAGCAGAGGAAAACATGTTTGTGCTACAAGGAGGTGGTGGGAGGGTGAACTTGTAGGCTGGGCAGCAAAGGAAAACAGAAAATCAGCAAGAGGGCTGAATCCATCTGCAGGACAGGTCTGGTCCAGCACCTCTGCTCAGAGAGGAGCTCCCACAGCTGCTCTGCCACCACCTTGCAGAGGGGAGAGCAGCCTGCAGCTCATCTGCCAGCAGCTGGTGTTTTCAAGAGAGCCTGGATTTTATTAAAGGTCTTGGCTCAGGGCAGCAAACAAGGCTGGTTCAAAGCCTGCCTTTAATATCAGGTATCAAGGTTTCTGACTGTCTGAAAGAAAGACTCTTGAAAAGGGCTGGATTACTACAGGCCATTGAAAAACCATGAGTAAGATTTCTCAATTAGGAATGTAATGCTAATTAGACTTTTTGGGTCAGCCTGGGTGGGTTGGCTAATTAGCCAAAGTAATATACCCATGTGATTGGCCTGGAGTGTGGGTGAGGTTCCTGGAAGCACCAGGTGATATCTGGTGGAAAAAAAAAAAAATAAAAAAATTTAAAAAAAAAAGGATGTGTGGGTGGTAAAATCAGGACAGCTGCAGTCAGTGACTGGAGAGGGGGAAATACACCTCCCAAAAAATGCACAAGGCTCTCAGGTCTCAGGAGAGCTGAGGGAAGGATTAGCGAGCTCCTCGGATGTTTATTGAAAGCTTCGTTCGGGATAAAATAATTTCTTTGGGAGAGGAGGGGTGCGGATTTCGTAAGGGCTGCCGCCGCCTGTGGAGCCGGTGCAGCGTGTGACAAAGCCCGGGACACGGCGGGACAAGAAGGAATGGCACATGGGCTCCGGCCCCGGGCACGGGAGCCCCGCAGGAGTGGTAGCATTCAGCTGGACGTGGATTCCAGCTGCCAGCCTGCGTTTCTAGATAAAACACGAGTTTTAACTGCATCGTTTTAGCGGAGAAGGGAGAGCGCCCGTACCCTCCCTGCCCACCCCGTGCCCCTGCAGAGAGCCCCAGCCCGGGCTGCGGCCCTTGGGAAGGGTAGGGAGCCCGTCGCGTGCTAATCGTGCTAATTGCAATTATAAAACACGGCGCGTGCTTTCTAACAAAGCCGCGTGGTCTGGCTGGGCCTCCAGAAAGAAGCCCCCGGATTGCTGAAGCCCCAGCCCTGGTGGTTTCCCTGCCGGAGCTCTGGGCACGTCCCACCGCGCCGGCAGCAGAGCGAGGGCTGCCCGCAGCATCCCAGCCCTGGGACACGGCAGCAGCTGCTCCTCCAGCGCTGCTCCCCCCGCGCCGCCCGCCCTGCTCCCCGAGGGGCTCCCGGCGCAAGTGCGGATGGAGCCGGGAGCGCGGTCCAGGGCGGGTACCGCAAACACTGCGGGTGCTCGGCGTGCCCAGGGGAGCCCGGCAGCTCCTGCGTGAGGCTCTGAAAACCAGAGCAAGGAGGGAAACAAAAAGAGAGGACCCCACCCCACACTAAAGCGCTGGGACATTTTCTGGCGGCTTTGTCTTTCCTTACAAAATGTTCCTATTTTCTGCATATGCTCACCCCTTTGGTGATGCTCAGCAGGAGCTGTGTAACTGGGTCAGGTGAATCAAGGAGCAGAGTGTGCATCATTTTGTGTGCATCCTTTTCACTCCTCATTTGGCCTCCTGCAGGTTGGTAATGCTGAATGATGAGAGTTTTAGAGCTGCCCTGTGTCCTTCTATTTAAGCAGCTAAAGAAGACACAGCAACCTGCAGCAGCTGCATGCACTGGAGAGTTGCTGTGCCATTTAGGACTCAACAGCTGCATTGCTGGGCAGGAATTCAGAGCACTAGGAGCAAGATTTATTCTGTAAATAAAATACTAGGAGCACGATCAAATACGAACCCATCAGAAAAAAAATCCCAGTAAGCTCTGCAAGAAACAGGTTTAATTGATTTTGCATTTGCTCTTTAATAAATTTTGCATTTTTTTCCTCTTGACAGATGGCAATTTGATTTCTGGATCCTTAAAAAAAAATCCTAAGCTATCATATCCAATGATTTAACGTCTTTCACGTTTCAAAATGTTAGAGATGGGCCTAAGACAAAGTTTGCATTCAAATACTCCTGTTCCCAGAGGGTGTTCTGCTC
Source organism: Promerops cafer (assembly GCA_013398275.1). Taxonomy (NCBI): domain Eukaryota; kingdom Metazoa; phylum Chordata; class Aves; order Passeriformes; family Nectariniidae; genus Promerops; species Promerops cafer. Next base: position 61,892 of record VZSE01004860.1, read on the forward strand.
CAAGGTTTTGGTTCAGGCCCATCTTTTCCTTTCACAAGTATCCATGTGAAAAGGATGCTGCCAAATAAACCTCCTGTTTTGAAAAGTGAAGTATTACATGTGTTCCTAATAACATGTCAGATGGAGAAGCATGAAGTCATTTCAATTATTTTTATTATTTTTATTATTTGTCTGTGGTTTTTGCTTTCTTCTTTCATTTTGCTTAGCAAAACAGTGAAGCTGGAGCAGCCCACCCCCCTCCCCACTTACAGCCAGCAAATCAAAGTGAAACTATCACTGGCAAAACTCCTGCTGTGCAAACGCTTCTGGATACCAGAGAACATGATTAAAAATAAATGATTTCTTAAATTACACGAAGGTATCTGTTGAAATCCATTTCCTAGTCAGTCTGTACTTTAAAAAAAAAAAAAAA
>VZSE01004860.1:62353-82687 GCA_013398275.1 Promerops cafer
AAAAAAAAAAAGGAGAACAGATGCCTTCAAATACAAAAAATGGTTCCTGGTGCTGGGAACTGAGGATAAAGTCCTTCCCCAAATGGAGGTAAGGTTGGGAAGGCACTCCCTGCATCTTGATCTCATGCTGCAAAAGGAAAACAGTTTTTATGAGAGCTCAGCCTTGGACTAGCCCAGGATTCATATATCATATCAGGCAGCAACTAAATTAAAAAATGGTATCTGGAATAAATTTAAAGTATATGTTCAGTCCCACCAATAAAGAGTTTTCTAATGAAAATAAAGACAAATTAGTGGAAAACTGGAACCGAGCTACTCTAATTTTATTTTTTTTTTTTTTTTCTCTTCTGTTTTCCAATGTGTTTTCCAGAGTGGATCACTAAAGGAGCCAGAGCCAAACAAAATCCCACCTCAGCGACCACCACCTCAAGGTTGTTTACAGTACATTCTCGACTGTAATGGCGTTGCAGTAGGACCAAAACAAGTCCAGGCTACTTAGATAACTGAGACCAAAAGCAAGGGTTAAAGCAAAAACGAAAAGTGGAAAAAAAAAATCAAAAAATCAAAAAAACCCCAACCAATTGAAAGCAAACAAACAACCTTAATGCAAGCCCCCCAGTTCTGTTCAATCTGCCATTGTTTCAGTGCTGACCTGGACTGTGTTTTTTCTATGCAGTGTCAACTCTCCCGTCTGGTTGTTTCCTTGTTCCTGTCTGTGCGTGTAACGCTTTCCAACCTTCCTCTGTAAAACTTGTGATTGCAGGGCTGCTGTCAACAGTGTACAAAGAATGTGCCTCTCTAGAGCCCAGTGCCACTGTACATGCTGGATGGTTAGACAGTATTTTTGGAGTATTTGGTATCGTTCAGTGCAAGCCCCCCGAGGTGCAAGCCCCCCGTCCCTTTGCTTACTCTGTGAGTGTGTGCACACTGTACTCATAGCCTTTATTTTTCTGTGCGTGTGCATGACCAATAGGTAGGTGATCCAGATATATTTTTAAAGTCTAGATTAGGGTTTGCTAGTGAGGCTTTTTATTTATAATTTTATAAAGTTTATTAACCTTTGAGTTTTACTTATACGCGAGTGGAAGTCTGCTATTTTGGTGACTCCATAAAATACAGTTCTTCCCAAGGAATATTTAAAATATCTTCTATTTTACATACTGGTATTCATATTTTTAGTAATTCTGCATTAAATTATTAGCTACAAAGCTATGTAAATGGGCCACCTATGTGCAATATCTCAGTGAAAGTGTGAGTATTTAATGTATCCTGTTTCAATTAAGTAGTACCTTTTGTTGTCATTCTGAATTAGTAATCTATGGAGATTTTTAACGAAAGCTAATGCAAATACTTTCAAAAAATCTTACACTTACCTAAGATTTAAATCCCAGGTTATTTGGTGAGAAGTACCTCAAGGACTGTTAAACTTCCTATAAGAGCTCATTTCATTGCAAATACTGAGAAGTGAGGGGATGGCAGACCAAGGTCCCTTTAACCAGCTGAGGATCCTGGGCTAGAAAATGCAAGGCAGAAAATGTCAGTGGTTTTCTTTACCAACTCAGGTCTCCTATTTTACACCTACAAGTTCCCAGAGAGCCGTAAAGAAAATCCAGTCCCGACGTTAGCCACGTAAATAGGGTTTCTAAGAACTGCTTGACATCAAACATGCAGAAGGACTTGAGGTGCCTGACAACTGCTAGATTTTCTGTAGGTAAATTCTCTGTGATTTTTACATAAGTGATTTCTAACACAGTGCTATGAGAGCTCCACAGGCAGGCAGTTAATCTGTTGTGAGAAATCTAGCCTAGAATCACAAGCTGCACACTGCTGGCATACCAGAAAGCTGAGTTGCAAGCGAGCCACAAAACTATAATTTTCATCTTGAATATGTACAAAGATGAGTAGTGGCCATTAGTTTAGTGCAAACAATTATGTTTAAAGGGAAAACAGCCTGATGTTCTACGTCTGTTTTCCCTACAAACACTGGAAAAAGTTATCAGTGAGTCTCATCATTCTTAGTGTTTCTTTTATTTGTACGAGCTGGCTGGTGAGATGAGAATTAAGGTATGCATTATTAGCTATTTAAATGTTTGTGGTAAGTGCTACTGTTTACTACCTATCAGTAAATTACATGAATATTTTGCTTTAGTGATCAGCATTTGTCTGGGTCAGTGATCATTCCAACGATGGCATTGGCTATTTTGTTCTGTGTCAAGGAAATTCCTCCTAGAAATCAGGTTCACAAATCCTTTCCTCCAGACACCCTAAAAGAGAACAAACCATACTGCCCTGGGCTGGAGAACTGAATCTGATGCCTGATTTTCCTTTCAAGCAGTTGGTATTTTTGCATGGAGTAGTGCCAGTATTCACAAGTGCTTCTCACACGACATTTGTGCGTTGTGTGTGTGTGTGTGTGGAAGACCTGGGTGTCTCAGACAGGATTCCAGCCTGTTCCCTGGGAAGGAGTCGCAGGGGCACACACAATTCCTACATCCCACAGCCAAGAAACAAGCCAAGATGTCTCTCTGCATGTCAGCATGCTTAGGTGCAATATTGTGGGTAACAGGGAACAGATGTTCTACAGTGTAGGCTTAATGTTCAGTTCTGTTGAGTTATTTTTGGTAAAAGTTTCTTTCATGATTGTTGCCTTTTGTACAACCCAGCTGCAAGAAAGTGAGCAAACGCTGGAAATGTGACAGCAGTATATCTTTTATGTGAAATCTCTTGTACAGCTTAATGTGCAATAAAAGAAAGTTATATCTGTCTTCAGTGTAAAGTTTCTGGCATTCCAGCCTGCACGTACAAGTGGGGGAAAGAAACCTTTCTGGTTTTCAATATTGAGTGAAAGGAGACTAATAAGAAAAGGCTCCTTATTAAGATGTTGCAAGACCATGTTATCACCTTCAAATATTTCCTACAAAAGTGGTTCAGATTAATAAACAATGAAGGCACATTCCTTAACATTCAGTACGTGCTATTTATCTTTCTACACCACAACACACTGCTACAACTGTGTTAAAACTCACTGAGGCATTAGCTCGTGCTGTCCTCACACACACACACTGGAATTCATGTAGTAAGGGGAAAGTTAACTGTAAAAGCGATTTAAAAACAACAAAAATAAAATAATGTATTGCAGCAGTACCTCTAGATAAGAAGGTTTGCTTTTAGAGACCTGAGCAGATTAAGTGTTTTACTTGCACTAAATATGTATGCAAGACTGAAAATTCCCAGATCTCCAGAAGGTCTAGCTCAATTGTGCTCTGTGATATTTACCATAGCTCTTATCCTGAGTGAAGCATTATACAAATACTCAGAATGTCATCCCATCCTTTCTCCCCTGAAGTCAGATGTCCTGAGTGCATTTTCACATGCAAGGGTTAACAAAATTCGGTTATAACAACCATCAGTCCAGAAAAGCCCAGTCAGACCTGGGAGCTGAGATGAAAGCAGCAAGCCCTGATGTCTGACACAGCAATATTTCAGTCAGAAAGCAGAGGAAACCCCACTTGGTGACACTGTAGCATCTTTCAGCCCTGGACTGCACAGCCTGAGTCTCTCCTGCACGCTGTGGTTTCCCACTTCACGCAGTAGTTTGCCAGTGAAGTGCCTTCCTGGTAAAGAAGTAGTAGTGACTTTCTTGTGTTTCTTGTAGTGTTCTTGACATATCTCACTGAGGGGTTAGGTAAGTTATGAAAATACTTTCGACCAGCTAGAAAATTCCAGCATGAGATTGTTTTACTGCTGTAAGGGTGAATCTGAGACGAATATTACAGAAATGATTTTAAGACTTTGGAGGAAGAAAATATCTGCAATAACTACACAGAAAATAGCGAATGTCTTGCTGAATTAGATATTACTGCTGTGTTCAGTTACCTCACAGCCTCTCCTTGACTTGGGCCAGAACTGTTCTGGGTGTAACTCCATTGGTTTGGTTTGAAGGCAGTACCTGGGATAAATTGGGTGCTATTTAGCAGTTTTAACTGGGGGCTCCAAGCAAGTTCCCAATGAGTGTGAACGGTGCTGTTGCCTCCATGCAAGCACACGCGAGCAGACTTTTGCCTCGAAAGTAGAGTTAATCTCATTGGAGAGGATGATTTTAAACTGTTGGATATGAAGTCTAGATAAGGCCTCTTTGCAACTATAACATTATGAAGTTTTTCTTGTACTGAACCTAGGGGGCCCAGTGCAACCCCAAGGAATGCAATCCCAAAGCCAGGAGCCATTGCAGCCCCAGCGCGTGTTCCCCGCGGGGCAGGCAGCGAAGCCCGCAGCCTCGCAGCCCCAGCGCCCGCCCGGACCCACCACCCAGCAGCCACGGCCCCAGGCCCAAGGTCCTCCCAGCTCCAGGTTATCAAAGGAAGCAGAGCCACAGCCACAGCCCCAGCCAGAGCCACAGCCTGCGCCACAGCAGAAGCCTCAGTCGCATCCGCAGCTTAAGTAAGAGTCGCTTTCTCCCTTCTTCTTCTCTCCTCACGGCACAGGTTTCGTGTAACTGGGATTTGGGGGTCGCTCTGGCAGTCAGGGGGGAAATGAACGTGTTGTTCCCGAGTTTCAAACGAGGTTAAATGGTTCAAAAAGAGTAATAATCCCTGGTAATGGAGTGAAGTAAGCCGCTAGCATTAGTTCTATCCCAAGCGCCGCACGAAGCTTCATCTGCCCGTTGTGCAATTTCTGCCCCGGCCAGGCCTGAAAAAGCATCATCTTTCTTGTCTCTGTTTCCTCCTTTTGGTGCCACTAACTCACGGGCTGGGTGTGCTGTCAGCCTGCACTCCAAGAGGAAGTCTTATCTCGTTCAACTTTTAACCTTGCAGCCACTGAGACAACAGATTGCGTTTCCAAAGGCACAATTCAGGCTGGGTAATGTTGGACAGTGGCTGCCAAATTGGTTCTTTATGCTGCCTTTGGCTGTGCAGTGGCACTGCCTGAGTGCTCAAGCCCTGCCCAGAGAAGGCTGCACAAAACTCAAAAGAAAATAAAAGAAAAAAAGAAAGAAGTGGTTGTCCCACTTCTGGAAGATTCCTTACTGATTTACCTGCACCCAGTAAGGAATAGGGAAAAATCCCCCTCAGAGCCAAGAGAAACCCGGCCAACAGAAACCTCAGGGAAGCAGCAGCAGAGCTTTGCAGTTTCCCAGCACAGCAGCCCTGACACAACCATTGCCAGGAGAATCCCAGACACATCTCCTCAGTCTGGTATGTACAAAGACCTGCACGGAGTCTTTGTTTCCTGCAAGGAGCACAGATCCCCTTGTTCCACCCACTCCTGTGCTCACACCACTGGGAAACAACCCTGGGTCCTCCCCTGAGCCCAGCTCAGTGCCAAAGATATGCTGGATGACAGTATTGTGCAAAGGGGACAATATTTCCCTTGCCTCCCTGGGACAATGTACTTCTTTATTCTGTTTTTTAATCATAAACCTCAAATTGATTCGTCCATCATTTAAGATGATGGAGAATAGAGAGGTGGATTTTTTAAAGCAAGGTGGAAATCAGTTCATGGTTTGAAACCTAATTTCTGATGTTGAAGAAAAGCAGCTAAGAACAGTTACAGGAGGACTCTGCCACATGCTGCTTCCCAGCTTTCTCCTTTAAGGTCCTTGTTCACATCTAGATTCATTTTCCTCTTCTTCAGATGGAAGAGTCTCTCTTTAAAATAAAATAACAAAGGAGAAATGAAAGTTTTTAAGATGCAAGCCATAATAAGAGCAGCTTTCTAACTTTCAGGAGCAGTTTTAGGTCCACACCAAGGCTCAGATCTCCTGCCTGTAGGATTAACTCTATTTGCATGTGTATGCTTTGTATTCACCCACATGCTGTTGCCTAACCTGTATGTACATGTTATTAATCTGTGAATAAATATTTAATTAGGCTACTTATTGTGTTACTAATCAAGTCAAGTGCTGCTTCCCACCCTCCCTCTTTCAGTGAGTACAAACAAACATTTATCAGTCTATTCTCATTAGCACAACTATAATTTATGAAAAACCTAAAACGCCTGCAGCACTGTTTGCTGTACATTATTAGTTTAGAAGGAGAGAAGCTGCAAACCATGAGGAGTCTGAGACAATCTGAATAAGGAAAGTGCTTCAGCTTTACTAGAGCCAAAACTGAAATCTATTGTACTGAGATAAAAATGAAATCAGGTAACTCATTTCACCAGTGTAGGGATGTCTTTGTAAAAAGCTGATAACTCATTAATGTGTTCTATTTCAATTCAAGCCTATTTTTTAGACGTTATTTTACCTGACATGTCACGAGTTAAAGTTTTAAACTTTAGCTATTTTCCTTCTTGTTTTCCTTGTCATATTTTTCATGCTTATGGGAACTTACACAGGAGTTACCTGACAGTGCTAAGAATGGAGCAGCATTGCCAGGCACTGCCTATAGAAAAGAAAAAATATATCTGATTTGAGGTGTTTTTTCAAAGATATAAAATGTCTTTAAGCCTCTATTAAGGCTCTAATGTTCAGTAAATCTAGACAGAGGGAGATCACTTTACAATTTAGGATTCAAACTCTTGTAAAATACCTGATTTTTCTCTGCGCACAACTGTTTGCAGCCTCACCGAAACACACCTATTAATCAATCCTGTTGGGTCATGATCTGGATTTAGTAGCCAGGCCCACATTTTCCTCAAGGCTCTAATTTACACCATCCAATTCAGAAAGAAACCAAAACACCGGCGTGTTCCTTGGAAGAAATGCTATCCTCGATATCACTCTCAGGTGGGGGGTACATGGCTGTGGGACACAGCTACTGCTGGCGGTGAAAGCCCATCTTTGCCCAGTCTCAGGGGCTATTTCCCCTCTTCCCACCAGTGCTCAGGGGGGGGTGTGCAGGCTGGGGGCCAGCGTGGCCATGCAGAACTTTGTTGTGTTTGTGTCTTGCAGCAAGTCGCAGTCCTTGACCAACGCCTTCAGCTTCACAGAGTCCTCCTTCTTCAGGTCGTCCGTGAACGAAGACGAGGCCAAGGCTGAGACCATCCGGAACCTGAGGAAATCCTTTGCCAGTCTGTTCTCTGATTAGCCAGCTTCGCCTCCGCCCGACAGAGTCTGACACCGCCGTCAATGTCCCGTAGGTTTTGTTCTCCCTGTGCCAGTGCCCTTCTCTCCTGTGCTCACTGTCGTACCAAGCAATATGTCAAACCTACAGAAACACGAGTAAAATAGCAGGAGGACTTTGGTGAGGGAGATCCCCGTGCAGGAACACCTCAAAACGTCTGGAAAGAGGGAAGGGTTCCATTGCTCCCACAGAATGTCTGATTCCAAGGTCCTTATCCATTGTAATTTTGTGGCCTTACTGTGACTGAAGTATATAATCCTATTTGAGACTCCTTTGTAGAATTGTGTTAATAAAGCATTGAGGAATGGGTTTCTCCTCGCTTTGCCCATTTCCGATGCCTTGCAATGCATGTGTATTTTGTGTGTAAATGTTTTGTACTGCAGAAGTATAGTCTTGACTTGTTCTTGCCTCCCACATTCAGGAGGCCATTCACACTGACACTCTTGTCAAGCCACATAAATAATGTGAGAAATTGAAGCAGTTTCTTCCTCCTTATCCGATCCTTCCATCAGCTGGTTGTGGACTTCTGATGTATTGCTGGGAGTTATCAGTACACTAAATGTCATAAATAGAGTGTATATGTACTACTGTATCTCCATATGTCTATTTAAAGAATTTATTTCCAAACTGTAACCATAACTGGGTTTAGTTGCAAAGAATATGCATGATGTTACCCTTATTTTTGTGAACACCTTCTAATAAATGTAAAGTCCCATGCCTGATTTAAAAAAATGTCTTCTACAAAGCTTGTTTAGACATCAATATATATTGTCTATTTTGACTGATATCAAGAGGATAGCTTTATGATTATAAAATATTTGGACACAAACTACAGCTGTAAGAAAATAAACTATCACAATGAATTCCTTTGTTGAATCAGCATTATAAAAAAAACCCTGTAAACTGTAGGAATCACATTTACATTTTCTAATGAGTTGTGTTTTAAAAATTTTTTTCTGACTCATGCAAACAGAATTGATCCCAGACATCGAGGCAGTAGCAGCAGATTTTAAGGTTATCTGAATCAGACTGAGGGTTGTCAGTAATCTCTAGACTATCCATTTCCAAATTATTTTCATGTCATTCTGAATCTCTTATCATGAATTACATGCAATCCTTGCCAGGAAACAGTGCTAACAGAGGGAACAAGAGAAAAATAACTTAATAATATTAACACAACTGAGGGAGAGAAAGAGCAGCACCGTGGTCACCTAAAAACCCACTTGGATTTGTAGTGGCTTTGTAGAGACACCTCTGTTTGCCTCAGAAGTTTTAAGTCTTGCAGATGTGGGAGCTTATGGAGCCTGGGTAAATCACAAGCACCTTTTGATGGCACAGATCCTTTCAGCAGCCCTGGATCGCCCTGGGTGCAGAGCCCGGGAGCTTGGCAGGGAAGTGGGGGAAGTTTAACGTGCAGAGGTGTCAGAGCTGAGCTCACCCAGCAGCACCTGGTGGCTCTGCTTGCCAGCAGGCTCAGGCAAGGAGCTCAGCACACATCTTTCCTGGAAAGTGGGCAGCTCCAGGTGCCCCAGGAAGCACAGCTGGCCCTTATGGGGCTGGCCACCAGTGGCCTGGGGCCAGCGCTGAGCAACCCTGCCTGGAGCAAGGCCTTAGGTTAGGACCTCAGTGAATTTCTGGGTGAGTTGGCAGCACAGCGATAGAACCGTGGACTCACTGCCCCTGTGAGATGGAATCTCAGCCCCTCATCTCTGGAACAGCCCCTGGAGAAGCTCTCTGGCTGACAATGCTCCTTTCTTGCAGGAGCAATGCGCTGTGGACAGAGGCCTGTAGCTTAGCTGATGAATTCCGTGGCCAAGCAGAACGCTGTAACTCTTTTTGTTAGTTATTAGTTCATAAATATCAGCTGAACTTTGATTTTTTTAAGCTTTGTCCCCTTCCTGCCCCCCACTGGATTGAAACACCCTCCACGAGGCTGCAACAACAACCTGGAGTGCTTAGAGAGCCTTTCATGTCTGAGAAGCACTTTACTTTTAGATTAGAAAGATTAATCAAAGTTGCTAACGCAAATTAATTACTGCTACAGAGAAAGCATAGTAATTATGCATAGTTTGGCACGGTTCATGATTGGTACATGCCTGGTTTCAGCAGTATTTAGTACAATATGAATTACAGGTACTTCATTAGTCCAGGCCCCAGATTTCCACTCGAGGCAAAGTTTCTTGCTCATATAAAAATTCCCTCCCACCTCTTCCTGGGAGAAAACGGGTTTCACTACAGCCTTTGTTTTACCATCTGGAAGACAAAAAAGAAAGAAAGAAAGGGGAGGGGAAAAAAAAAAAAAAGAGAAAAGGCAGGGGGATGATGACATCCGAGGTGCCTGGTGTTTCCTCCCACACAGAGCGCGGAACACGCTGCCTCCCCGCAGTGCCAGCGTGCCAAGGAGTGTCACACACAAGCTGCTGCACGCTCCTTCCCCGGGCTCTGCCCCTCGGCCAAGGCATTTCCATCTGTAGCACACCTCCGGAATAGAATCAGGGGCAAAAAAGGAGTTTTTATGGAGGGCTGCTCAAGCTTGGATTGTCTGTTTTGGCTCGCTTCTCGAAGGGGTTGTGGTTGCACTTGGTGTGCGAGGGCTGAGCACGCAGTTATCCCGTGGGATGCTGTGGAGGGAATTGCAGTGGGAATTTGGGTGTCTGGGGGGGCTCATCTCTGTCAGCCCCAGCCTGGGAGCACTGGTCTGCTCTTCACTTGCACTTTTCCACGCACAGGCAGCTCACGGTGCCGCAGGTTTCTACGCACGGCACTCCATCTTTATCCATCTTCCACTTAAAAATCAGGAAAGAGCTACAAGAAAGCTGCAAGATAAATAAAGCTACGATAAAAGCCATAAGAGCTACTAATCAAGGTTAGTCTTGAGACTGAGATGGAGCCGTTTTCTGACCATTAGGCCTGAAGCCAACTCGCAATGCTGAAGCAGATTTCAAGAGATTGTAATTATGGTCAAAGTGACTAATCCAGCTTTGAAACAACCACTAACTCTCCAGTAAAAATTAGTCAAAATAGTACTGAGGTACTTTGTAAACACTGTGTGTACTTCGCATACTTCCTACCTGACAAAAACAAAGCCCCCTGTCCCAGCCAGCGCTGGCTCGACGGAGGGGTCCAGCGCAGGGATTCTCCTATTTGCGAGTTTGGGACAGGCACTGCAGTTGTCTGGGCACTGGCAGGGCTCTTGCCACTCTTTGGCTGAATTCTGCAGACAAATGTCCTGCTGCCCAGCAGCAGCAGCTTCCAGCGGGGCGCAGGGGGCTGGGCGCGTGCGTGACCGGGACCCGCGCGGCCGAGCTGGGGCCTGTGGGAGGCCCGGGCTGGACGGACGGGGCACGCAGAAGGACACGGCTTGCCCGTGGTTGGCACTTTGCTGGGCACTCAGCTGTCTCACCCTTTGTGCACAGAATCCCAGGACATCCTGAGCTGGAAGGGACCCACAGGATCATCAGTGCAGCCCTGGCCCTGCACAGACACCCCAACAATCCCACCCTGGGCATCCCTGGAGCGGTGTCCAAACACTCCTGGAGCTCTGGCGGCCTCAGGGCTGTGCCCATTCCCTGGGGAGCCTGGGCAGTGCCAGCACCCTCTGGGGGAAGAATTCCTTCCTAATATCCAACCCAAACCTCTCCAGCCATTCCCCAGGTCCTGTCCCTAGTCACTATTCCAGCATGGACTTGGAAGCAATTTCACTGTGCTCTGCATTTCTGCTCCCCTGGCAAAGCAAAGCTGTTCAGCGCTGCAAACAAAGAACATTTGCAAGTTTTGGTCCTTAGCAGAGTTTATTTTTCCATACCAAAAGTAGCTAGAAGTGATTTTGGACTCAGAGCAAGTTAAGAGAGATCATCTAAACAGTCACACGTGTCACCACAAATGGATTTAAGTTCTGAATGGCAATACCCGTCGCCAACAAGGAAATGCTTTTTCTTAGACATGCACCTCTAAACAAGCAAAAATTTTTAAGATGTTTTTGAAAATCTCCTATCAAAAGATTCAAAATACGGACCTAAAATTAGTGATTAGTTTTCCAAATGCATATTCAGTTATTCAAATTAGCAGCCAAATTTGCAAAGTCCCATCAGTTTCTCTAATTCCTCCTCTTTTTTGAGGAAGAGCATTCCACCTTGAATGACACTTAACATCAAGTTTCATGAAACAGTGATTTACTCCTCCATAGCTAAATTATTGCAGCTCAAAAATTAACTCAAGATTAAGAAAGATAATAAAATGAAACTTTTTTATAAAAAAAGAGAATTCAAATAATCTTTTAAGTATCAAGTCAGTCCTTTAGATTTAAAATTAGCCAAGAAGAGCAACAGAAACAACATCCCCTGTTTCACATTAAGATAGCCCAGGAGAGACATGTTTGGAAATTTTTTAACCACAAATTACAACACAAAAAAATTAGAAAGAGCATCAATTTAAACAAAACAAAATAAAATGAACAGAATTTGTGTTTTTTTAACTGGGCCTGAAGATTTAACTTCTTTTAGCAGTGGCATTGCTCTGCACTTCCAAGGGTGGATGTGGGGTTTTAAAGACTGATCCACATCACAATATCTGACATTTGAGTTTCCCAGGACAAATTCTCCCTCAATGCTTTATAACCTCTGGGGAATAACCTTTTTTTTTTTACCTAAAGACAAGTTTTTGAGTTGTTATTATTGCCTTGCACTGACCTGTACTACACCATGAAGATAGTTACAGTAAATACTAAAAAATTAAAGCTGCTTGTGTTCTTCTCTTGCTTTTTTCACTAGGAATGAATTTTTGGCAAAAAAAATCATGCAGATTTTTATAAAGCACCTGCACTGGCAATACAAAAGAACTGTTGTCTCTCCAGATGAGAAAGAAAAGAAACAAGTAGAGCAAGTGGGCTGGTATTTAACTATTTTTTCTTTTGGGAGCTACCTCTCAGAAGTCTGTTACAAGTGTTTGAGTGACAGGCACTTTTCATGGGTGATGTAGTGAAAGGACTCAAAATTACCCAGCTGGATCTGCTCCATCACTCAGAGAATGTCTGCAGTGCTGAAGAAACTCTGGATAGTGCTGAAATTAAAATTAACAAGAGCTGGGCATCACGAGTGTGCCCCCCTAAAGAGGGGGTTTCACATTCCTGTCACTCAGAGGTGATTCCCCCAAAGAATTTGTGTGGATTAGCAGTTCTGTTTTAAGGAAAAGCAAGATGCTGATGCTTCTTTTCCCCTGCCCCTCAGGTATTTCACATAAAATTCTGCCACCCAAGGCTCCTTTTGTGGGGACTGGAGATATTGGGCAAAACTCTTTCAGGTAATCAAAGCATGAGAGGAGACGTTTCTTTAATTCACACCTGCTGTACTAAAATCTCCCAGCCTCTGTCCTAAAATGCCTCCTCCCCTGAAATCAGGAGTGCTTTTAACACACAAAGCAAGCAGAGGGGGCAAAGCCCCCTCACTCTGAGTGCAGGAGCTGCGAGCCAGCTCCTCTGCCAGGCTGCTGCAGCTGGAGCTGCTGCACAGGTCTCTGCTACTGGGGGTTATGGAAATGCTCCAGATGGGCCCTTTAAACAGGAGTTTTCTACCCTGCCTCTGTCTATCCTCAGTGAATTCTTCAGACTCTGGGCTGCTTCAAGCCCAGCTCCTGCTTTTCCCCACCCCTCTCCTTGCTTTGCCCCCCAAGCGGCAGCAGCACAGGGAACCTTTAGGCAGGTTTTCCCCACATACAATTATTTTTTACCCTCAGTCCCAAGCTCCAGTGGCCCCATGCAGTAAGGAACAGGACGTGCCACTGAAACACTGCCCCTGGAACTCGGTGTGCAAACAAACGCTGCTGCCAGGGTGACACATCGGCTCCCAGCGCACGGGAGATTTGCCTCGCACAATGGATCCACCAAACAGCTCCCAGGGCCAGATTTCCAGCTCAGGAGAAAGGAAATGTTCCTTTCCTCCCCTCTCCTCGTGGGGAAATGGAAATTAGTCACTCCCTACCCACCAGCTGAACCAGGGCTAATTGCTGCCTAGCAGTGATGGTAATTTGGAGCTGTGCTGAGCCGCTGCCCTGGTGACAATTTCAATAAATTAGCTGGCACTGTGGGCTGGAGGCTTCACCTCCCGGCTCCTGGGGAACTGGGGGGTGTTTCCACGTGGAATGGATTCCACCTCTGCTCCATCCCAGCCAAACCCTCATCTTTGAGGGAGAAAATGGGAGCTGCTGTCTGCATCAGCGTGGAGCGGGGCTCGCTCCTCACCTGATGGAGCCGTAGCAGGTTTGGGTGTATGAGCCCTGTAATTTAAAGGCCTCTGCCCCACCTGCTGTGGGAATGCCTCTGAACTAGGATCAAGGAAGCATTCTTTTTCTTATTTAGATGGTTTTTGTCTGTTTGCAAGTCGTGACTGAATCTATTAAAAAAGCTGGAAAGGCCCTTCCAAAAGCACAGGGTCTCAGTCCCTTCTCCCCTCGCGCCGAGGTTCACTCCCAGGTGAGCACCACGCTCCAATAAATATTCCTTTCCTCACCTTTGTTCTAGGGTACATTTCTGAAGACATTAGCATTTTTCACACCTTTTTTTACTAGAAAGGGAAAGCGTTTGTGTTGACTCTGGGCCACAGGAGCTGATGTAATTTCATGGCAAGAAGACTCCTGCTGCCCTTAAGAATGTCAGTACAAGTTCTGAACTGACTTACCCTCCTCTGGAATAATTATGCATTCCACTCTGGCACATTTGATCGTGCAATTCTCCTGCTTTGTAGATTACATGTCTCGAGGAGGTACAAAAGGGAAGAGCAAAGACTGGTTTATTTCTATACCTGCACCTAACAAAATTATATACACAGACACACACCTCAAGTGGGACTTTTAAATGTAAAATTATGTGAGAATTTACAGACTTATTTAATATGTACATTAAATACAGGCATCCTTTCATGCAGCGAGGAGGTGCAAGCATCTCTTGGGAGGAACACAGCGAGCAGGGGGAAAAATACATTGTTAAATTACAATTGAACAAGCTGAAACTTGTTCAGGTTAAACAGCCCACCCTCAAACTGCAGAAAGCCAAATTTTGCCCTCGGCAACTTCTGAAAAGCAAGCTGCCTTCAGTGGATTTGTGTGAATTTAACTGTCTAGAGTCTCCAGCCACATCAGAACCTGTCTCCCTGATGTGGGAGATAGCAGAGCCCAGCCTAGGAAGTCTTTGGAGAAGAGACCCCTTGGCAGCCCCACGCAGCATCAAATGTGAGCACAGGATGCAGCTGGGCTGAGAGCCTGGCTGGGATGGGAGGGGAGCTCACAACACACAGCTACAGTAAATGTCCCCACCACGGAGGTTTTAGGATGCATTTCTCAGCCTACCCCTCGCTGACTACAGCAAAAGCCTGAAATTGGTTTTTAAAAAAACCCCAAACAAACCAAAAAATAAAAAAAAAACCCCAAACCAAAACAAAAATAATCAACCCCCCAAAAAAGGCTTCCCCCCAGCAAAAAAACAAAAAAAAAAGCCTTAACCAAAACAGGCAAACAAACAAAAAGCCCTAAAATGAAAAGAAAACCCAACAAACTGGAGGCTTAATTGGCCCCAGTTCTCTTTACAAATAGCAGATGATAAAGGCTGACGGAATAAAAGCTGAATTCAATTTGAATTCAGTTCTGACAAATGGGGACTAAAATAGAATTATGTCCAAGCACAGAGAGCAGGTCAGTTCTTGGACTGAAGGCACAAAAATGGGTGTTGGTGGAGCCAGCAGCAGCACCCTGGGCAGTGGTTAAAGCCATGGACACTCGCTCCTCAGGCCAGAGCCAGGAAGAGGATTTTTGCTCTCCTCTTTCAGAGCTATTTTGCTGCATCCTCTTGAGGTGGAGATATTGCAAATAATTTTTTTTTTTTTCAGACCTTCAGCACATCATGAAGAAAACTTGGCAGCAAGGGCACTCAACCTAGCAGCACATAAAGAACTGAATTGTTTAATTTTTAAGTCTCCTGGGATGTGAATTCCATTATTAAAAAGTTCTGCCTCGTTCTACAAAACACAGAGCTTTTTTTTTTTCCCCAAAAAATATTCCTATAGACTGGTCAGTGCTGCTGAGGTGCAAAGTCTCTGTGTGCTCCTGTGGGATGAGGGTGGGACGTGGGTGATGTGCGTGGAAAATCTGTACCTAAAAACGTTACAGAAAGACACAAATGTCTTCAATTCTCATCTAATTCTGAGGTTCAGATAAAGCAACAAGTCCATAGTAAGAGAGGGGGTAACTGGAGCTCCTGTACCTGTATTTGTATCTGAATTTTCCTGTTTAAAACTTACAGATCAACCCAAAAGTCAGATTTTCTATGAGTGGCTCCGATTTATGATGGGGGCAGCACACAGCCTATATTCACAAAATACAGCTCTTCCTTATTTTCAAGCTTATTCTCCCAATTAACACACTAAAGACCTCATTAATGCACATTTTTAAAAAGGCCAAAATTCCCATTAAGCTGAAAAATAGAGTGTTGAGCTGTTAACAGTGATGGGTTTTGTGCTCCCTCACAGAAATGGCTAACTGAGAATGCGTGGCAAGTTCAAGCTTGAAATGATTTTTTTTTTTTAAGCCACCAGTACATAGCACTAAACAGGATTTAATAATGGAAAGACTGGCACAACCTGAAAGGAATATCATCAAGTAGGCAAGGCATGCTTGTGACTTATCATAAAACAGTTACATCGAGTCGGAACCATAATCCAGATTCTTTACATAATTATGGCAGGAGGGTGTGAAAGAAGGAATATCAATTATTTTTTAAACTGGAGAGCTGCTAAAGTGAAACAAGCAATACATTGATCTCCCATTTCCCTCAGCTCCCTTGAAAATGTAATTTTTCATTTACATTAATGCTATAGCCAATTTCAAATCCAGCCTAACATTTTGCTAGCACTGAAGTGGGTTTTGGGGTTTGGTTTGGTTTTTGGTTTTTGGCCTGTTTTGGGGGGGTTTTGTGAGGTTTTTTAATGCAGAAATTAGAACATTTTTATCACGATTCTCACCAGGTCTAGTTTTACATTCTTAGGACTGTTTCTTCTCTCCCTAATCAAGCTGATCACAAAGTAACTGGAGCAGCATTGCTGGTCCTCATTCCACTGGCAACAAAACATTATTAACTCAGTCACGCAGAGAAACAATTTAACTAAAACGATACGATCTGATATTGTGGGCAAAATTAGAGAAGTGTCTGAAAACGGCGAATTTGCTGGTTTACACTCAGTTAGACCTTAAACAATCTCTTCTGCAATTAAACCCAGACCATCCAGCAGCGTCAAGCGTCACACATCCGAATATTAGAATCGCTTTCCCTGCTTGGAAGTGCTTTTGCTGTGGATTTCTGTGCGCCGATCCGTGGCGAAACGCTGAGATTTCCTCCAGCCTGGCAGGATTTTAGGTGTTTTTTGGTGCTGGCGGTGGGCGCGGGGGCACCGAGCGGCGCCGGGGGAGCCGCGGGGCCCCGCCGGAGGCGCAGCGAGCGGCGCGGCTGCGACTCCCGCGGGTCTCCGCTGAGAAAGGCCAGGGGAACGCGCTCCCAGCTGCTCTCCTGGGACACGCACAGCCTCACTGATGCCTTCCGAAACTCCCCAAAGCTGGGAAGGCGGCTCTCGGGGGCGGCTGTCCAGCCTTCGCCCCGCGCGGTGCCCCCAGCCCAGCCCAGGGGCTTTGAAATCGGCGTGCGGGGCTCGCTGCTGAGAGTCCCTGCAGCACCGCACGGGAAACTCGGGCTTGGAACCGAAATGGAAACGTCTCTGCTAATTCTGCTGATTCGTTAGTCCTTTCCCACCTCCCCCCTCCCCGTGATTTTGGCGTTCTCAAAAAAAAAAAAAAAAAATTTTTTCCATTCTGTAGAAGTCGGAAAAGCAGAACACCTCATAAAAGTCTCATCAATCAGGACTGTGTGGTTTGGGTACTACAGCATGATTAACAAAATTCATTATGTCGAATATCTATGTAAAATAGTAAAATATCTTTTTTTTTTTAATCCTCTTGTCCTGGGTTGGTCCAGGACACCTCTCCTACTGCCATTAGAGATGGAATATTGAATTATGTTGACCATCAGGTGGACCCAGCAGGAGGATTCTGGGGGGTTTTCTCTTTTTCCCTCTCAGCAATGGGTTTGCACCCAGCACTTTAAGCCAGCTCAAGTTAAAGTTGCTGTGGCTGGGTTGCCAAAATTTCTTCTGAAACAAGACTGCAGTCGTGCAAGTAGTGGAAAAGGAACGCTTCTGTTCCTTTCCTCCCAAGAAAGGTTTGTGAAAAGGGGGTGTTTGTGGGGTTTTGTGTTTGATCTCTACAGAATTGGTCAGTTTGTGTTAGAATTAGTCGATGCAGGAAAATTTATGCCTGTTCCTGGCCTGCCATTGAGCACAGGTGCTGAGACCAAACTTGAGGCAGGTCGTACCTGAACCTGGACTTTGCCCACGTCTCTGCCTCACCTCTGAGTGCAGCTCGGGCTGGCACCTCTGCTCCCAGCCCTCTCTGACTAAAACTGAGCCTTATTTTCCACGCTGTCCCTGCTTTCTAACATTTCAGTCGCTTCCTTGGGCGCTGCCAGGAAGCAACAACAGTCTGTGCCTGCTTCAGCAAGGTGTCACAAGGCTTGGGTTTCGTCATCAGAATGTGACCCAGCAGACATTTCCTCTGGGCTGTGAGATGTTTGAACAGTGGCCTCCAAGAAGTGGAAAAATCTCGAAGTCACATTTCCAGTTAGCCTCATTCTTAGAACAGGGCTCTGAAAAATCCCGAGTGATTACAAACATATGGGAATAAAACTGACATGGACAAGGAAGAAAACGTTCATTTAAACCAATCAATCTTTGTCACTTTTTAGACATTAGTGTTCCAGAAAGTCTGCTTCTTCTCCTGAAACAGGAATTGCATTTTCTAGGCTCTATTCGTGAAGTTTAGGAGGGCCTTTAAAACCAGTTTTGAAGCCTGCCCTTTTCCTTTGCATTGAGATCAGTCATTCTGGAAAAGGTGATGAAATGAAGATGAAGTCAAGAGCAACTTTCGTGCCCAGTTTGTACAACGCAGCTCCAAAATACAATCCATCACTTAATCCAGAAAATATCTTCGTGCCAGATGTGGTTTTCAGCACCATGCCCTTCTGAATCAGCTTCCAAAGTGATTTAGCAGCACAATTGATCAAAACCTCAGTTTTCACTGAGCTCCTGACACGCTCACAAAAAGCCAAGTGATTTTCTGCTTATTTAGCTGATCTCGCTGCAACAGCGTTGAAAGTGGTTTTGCAATAATTAAACTAATTTATGTCACTTTTGGGGGACTTGGTCACTTTTTTGGAGCAGAGTGGGCTTTGAGGAGAGTGGTTTACTCTGTGAAATATTGGCACCCAATCTGCTGCTAAGGCAAACATTTTCTATTCATAAAACCCCAACCAAAAGGAGTCCACTGCATTCACAAGCCAATTGCACTTTCAAATCAATGAAGGCTAAAAGTCCTGTGTGTGCTGTAAGGAGGATTCGAGCCAGAAAAGGCCATAATGTTGCTGAATGGACTGCTGTCCAGCACAGGGGTAATTCACATTTTAAACCAGCGGGAGTGTGGGTTACTCTGTATATTAATGTTTCACCAGGTATTCTCACACTGCATTTCCCAACTGCAAACACTGCGTTCTGTAATTTTCAAGATCCAGTGAGAATTTCAGGGCTAAAGAGCACCCAAAAGACAGAAGCCCTCTTTGTGACCAGCTCTCTTCTCTAACTCCTTTGCTGAAAACTCCTGAAAAGCAGGTGACAGAGCAGTTCTGCTGCCACACGGGAAGAGTGGCACTGACACGAGCAGCACCCCTGGACCCTCATGGATTTGTTGTGTTGTGAAAGACACAAACCTCAGGGACCAAACACTGGTCAGCAGAGATCAAGGGGCTCTGGGACCCTACCAGGATAAGCCCTGGAGTGCAGCAGGTGAGGCCTGAGGGGAGCTGGGGACACCTGAACTGGGTCCCTCTGTGGCATCCTCATCCCAGAGAGCAGCACAGGGCCCCAGGTCTGAGCAAGCCCCTCCTGCTCCTGCAGAGGAAGAGGATTTTCCTACAATGCACTCAAAAACAAATGAAAATCAGTATGAGGTGCTGCCTGAGGAACGAAATGTTTTCCAGCCTTATCTGTACATATTTAACAGTTCTTAGTGTGCATCTCAGTCCAAAACTGCTTTCTGGTCACATCAGCCTCTTGCCTCCCAGTGCCACAGTATTTGTAATCCATCTCTCACTGCACACCTGGCTTATTTCTTACTCCAGCACGTCAGCTTCTGTACCAGTGCACACAAAATAGGTGCCAAGAACTCACTGCAGCAGAAAAGGCCCACCCTGCCCCTTCCCCAGAGCAGATTTGGTCAGGATGGGTTTGCCAAGCCTGTTGCCATTTCACACTGGAGATACTCTGTAATTCTCCTTTGGCTGCTGGCTTCCTGACATTCACAGAATTACAATGGATTTGGAAAGGAAGACTCACAGTGAAAATTTCTGTAAAAACACTGGGTCACAATATTATTTATTTAAAAAAAAAAAAAATTCAAAACGAAGAGAAGGGAAATTAGTAGGATATATTAATTAACTTGTCAGCTGCCTTATCCCTCCCGCAATGCACAGAGCTCCTGGAAGTGGTGCTGCTTGTGTAGAATTAATGATTTGTCACTCCCCAGCTGTTGCAGCTGCCCCACTGCTGGCTGGGCTGCTGGGAATGCATCCCTCACATGTTCCCGGTTCCTGGCACTTCCCATTAATCACCAAACTCCCAGGCATCACACCCGTCCAGCAACTGCCACCACACCCAGCCCCACCAACGTCGGGCAAACACTCTTACAATCTGTGTGATGCAAGCAGCAGGGAGATCAATTTTATTGATTTTGAGATGGCTGCTCACTTATTCACTAGGAATTATTTGTAAGGGTTTTCCGCCTAGGGTTTGGACTTGAACTTGTGTTATCTGTTAGAGCGACTGCTTATTATTATGCCAAACTGTAAAATATTACAGAAAAGGTGAAATAGATGCCTTTTAGACGATCAAAACTGTGGATACACGGAGCAGATCTCGCCAAGGCAGCTTGCAATTCTCCTTTAGATTCAAAACAAAGCTTCCTCTGAGTTAATGCGGCGGCGGTCGCTGCTGTTAGATGGATTCCCCGGGCGGGGTGCCGGTGCAGGGAAGCGAGGCGGCTCCTCCGTTTGGCGGGGCTTGTCCCCGCTCCGGGCGGCGGCGCGGGCGCGCTCCCGGCCGGGCCCAGCAGGCGGCGCTGGCGCCCGCCC
>VZSE01004862.1:0-131512 GCA_013398275.1 Promerops cafer
CTGTGGGAGACTGTGCCAAAGGCTTTACTAGAGTCCAGGCAGATAATATCCACAGCATTTCCCTGATCCATTCAGTAGGTCACCTTGTTGTAGAAGAAGATCAGGATAGTCGAGTAGGACCTGCCTTCATAAACCTGTGCTCATTTATCTTCATAGACACTAATTCCATGTTTCAAAAGTAAGCATGTTTATTTATTTTTGTTCTGTGGTCCAAGCTCTGATCTGTTATATGATATTGGACCTTTCATTATTATTACTGGAAATTACAAACGTGTGCAAAAGCCAGAGTGTAATTCTAGTCCTTATTCTGCTTACAACTCCTTAAAAAAACACCACCAAAACTGGTAGAGAAGCCTAACACTGAAATGTAAGAAATTGTCATTCTGAGAAAGCCTTTCTGGACTAAAGTAATGTAAACAACTGCTGCTGCGCATGGGGAAACTACCTGTGTTTAAGGAAATAAAACTGCATGTATTTCTTGTTTATTTTTGTATCATTGTTCAAGTGCAAAATCCTGGTTTGATAATAGAATATGATGTTATCTATATATTGATGGGGGTTTTTTTATTGTTTTTTTGTATCTTGCTGCTCAGTGTGCATACACATACATATTGCCTTAACTCATTCCCTGCAATGATTTTCAGCAGATGTTTTATTTTTTAATAATGGATTTGATAATTTTTATTTCTTTTGATAATAATCTACCCATTAGCCATGATGACAGTCAACCAGAAGAACAGGAAATACTGAAAGAAACTTTTATTTTCCCAGCTCTTTTGATTTTGTTGCTGTTGCTCAAGGGTGTAATTCAAATATAGAGTGCAGAGCAAGTGCAATAAGATTTCCATTCAATTTAACAGTCTAAGAATTTTCAGGTTTGTCTTTATTCCCCCTTAGGACAAATATGTCACATGCTACTTTTTTTCCCCTGCTTGTCTAGCCATCTTTTCTTTAGCTATTCTAAATCAGTATACTTGATGAGAAAGTGGTCAGTAAGAAAAATGGTTTTCTAATTATATACTGCTCGTATGTGTCTGCATTTGTATGGATATTATAGTGGTTTTGTCTCAATGACAGGTCTCATTCTAGATTCTTTTATTCAGCCTCTTATCTCCTGTTTTGAGATCATAGTCTTTAGTAAAATAACCCTAATGCAGTCATATATATAGACCTTAAAATCAGTTTATGTTCCTTTCCAGTAATCCAGAGATCTAAAGCAATTTCTTTCTGTCAAGTATTCTGTTCTTTCCTCTCCTTTTGTTCTGGCTTTCCTGAGTAGAAGCTGGCTCCTTCTGTAAGAAAAAATTTTAAACAAAAATAATGTTTAATCATTTTACAAATTGTGCACAGTGGGACTAGTAAATAACTATTAGGGGATGTTTCAAAAAATCCATTTATGCAAATACAACTATCAAAAATATTTCACATGTTCTGTTTAGCCATTCATGATGATAAAATACATTGTGGTCTGCAGAAGAGGATGTGAATCCCGACTGAGGTGAGACTGGAAGTGGCTTCTGCTTATCCCATACTTCCAAACAAAACAGAAGACACATCAAACAATTCTCTTTTTCAACCCTTTAGTGCCATTCAGGGTCTTGAATACTTACTTAAACAATGAAGGCATGAGTAGTTATAGATACAGGGGAGTTTTTAATGGTGTTTTAATACTGAGTCAGTGATAGCTGGAGGCTTGACTAAATTCTGCCAGGTTCTGTTTCATGGAGCATCTCTTGGCAACCCCATCTGTTGCTTGGCTGTCCTCAGAGGGAAAAGGTTGTTCCTCACATCTGGCTGGAACTTCCTCTGTTTTGACTTATTCTTGTTCTCTTGTGTCCTCCCACTATGCATTTCAGCAGGGAGCATGGCTGAATCTTCATGCTAACCTCTTCATGGCTACTGGCAGGCTGCATGAGGTTCTCTAAAGCTGCACCTGAACAAGTTCTCACAGCCTTTCCTCAAGTGTTCAGCACCCGTTTATCTCGTTGGCCCTTGGCTAAGCTTGTTTATGTTCCTTGAAGACAGGACAAGGGGGAGTGGCCTTTACATGAAGGATGGTAGGTTTAGAATATATGTTAGGAAGAAAATCTTCACTGTGAGGGTGGTGAGGCACTGGCACAGGTTGCCCAGGGAGGCTGGGGACTCCCCATCCCTGGAGGTGTTCAAGACCAGGCTGGATGGGTCTCAGAGTAACAGAGTCTAGTGCAAGGTTTCCTGCCCATGGCAGGGGTTTGGAGATAAATGATGTTTAAAGTCCTTTCCAACCCAAAACCAAACCCAGACTGTATGACTCCAGATATTATGATCCGAATGTTGTTCTGGTGCTGTGAGGCCCAAAACTGAGCACACACTTCGAAGGGGTGGTCTAAAGAGCACAGAGTAAGTGCAAGTATTCACCTATCTTCATCTGCCATCTGGATTCAGGATGCCATTAGTCCTTATGGCTGCCATTGTGCACTGTGGGCACCTGATTACCCTTTTTTTCTTTTTACCAACCCCTTTTCAGCAATGTTTTCCAAGTCAGTCAGTCCCTAGCATGGCCTATTGCGAGTTTAGTTCATCTTATCTGCCAGAGATTGCATTTGTCCTTGTTGAATTTAATGAAATTACTGCTGGCCCAGTCCTTCAGCCTGTTTATTTTTCTCTCAATGGCAGTTCTGCCCTTGAGTGTAGTATTGAAATGGAGGATGATTGAGATCATTAATAATGACAACCAATGGTGAATCAAAAAAGAACAAAAGATACCATAATCTTTGTATGATACCATCTCCATTAAAAATAATCACCATTTTCAGGCACAGTCCTACAATTCAGCAAGCAGCTGTGGATGGTAAATTGGAGCAAAGTGAATGTACTCCTTTTTCCTCTACTAAGAATGAACACGTTTTTATATCGAGATATGTAGATACTCATCCATTGTATCCATTTAGCTTCTGTTCTAGCATTGAACACACTTTGCTGTTGGCTTCTGTCAGTTACTGATTTTATTTTCAACCATCAATTCTTAGATGTAAAGTAATCTGCTGTGTAGGAGAAATTGAATGTGGGTTCCTACATTATGCTTAATGGAGTGGGCTGGAAGATAAGCCTGTTTTTTAACTCCAAATGTACTATGTACTTATGTGTGTGTCATCAAAGCTTTTTTTAATGTCTGCCTTCCCTGTCTGAAATAGGATGTCACAAAATGTAATGGGAAATTGAGAAAAGTAGAAAGAATGAAAAAGAATCTTCAATGGACTATATAAAGCTTCCAGAGAAATGTTGCATGTTGGTACTAAATAATAAACTATGCTGTCAAAAAGATATAGCTTAGTTACAAATTACTGCAAACTGTATTTTCAGGAGACCTGTCTGCAAAAAATTATCTGATAAACTTTTATAGATAATGGGAAATACTTCCAAGGATAGTTCTCCTAAAGGAACCTAAGACTGACAAAAAAGAGCACCATTTAAGAAGAAGCTTTCTTTTATGCATGTAGGCTGGGTGTTTATAAAGGTTTCTGACAAATAAAGGTGTACTCTGAAATAAATTAAAACTTTGTTATGGGTGGAGTATTGAAAATATGGCTCAAATATAGATTAAAGTAACTCTGAAAATAAGAAGTGTCAGGAAGATCAGATTTAGTAGTTTTCCTGAGGGTCTGAGTTTTATCCAAGTTACTGATACATATGGATAAAAGAGGCTTTTGGCTGTTAGTTCCTTTGGAAGGGCTTTAAAAGATCTTTCATTATACAGATTTTTTTGCATAAATCTCTTGCCTCCTCTCATATGGTCTATATTCCTTCTATAATTTCCCCATGTCATATTTGATCCTTTTTGTGATACTTTCTGTGAAATCACAGGACTTGAGTTTTCTTGCACTTGGAATGAGTTGCTGGATAGAGGGATCTGTTTGGTGTAGGATCCTGAGATGTGTTGTTCTGTGACTTCCTGAAATGAACCATTTTTGTCACTGATAAAGTTTCAGTAAAAATTTTTATTTAATTTTAAGTCCTCATTTTGGCATCTTAGTGTAGCATTACTTGGTTTTTCTGGCATGCTGCCTTGGTTAATTAGCTTTGAAATGGCTTTCTTACCTCTTACTGTGGTTTGCCCTCTAATAGAAATATGACTGTAGAAATGAGCAGTTAATGTCCCAGTGTTAGGCACTGTATGAGCTGTAAATGTTGATTATTGTTAACGAGCAATGAGGAACACTGTGTTCATATGAGAAGGGAATTGTCTGATTTCAGGAATATCCAGAGTAACAAAAAACTGCTCAAAAGAACGAGAAATTTGCTTTCGTAACTTTCTGGATCTTTGGTGATCACTCGAGATTGTTCCTGGTAGAGCAGATATTTATCCATATACTGTTTTTATATATGATTGGAAGATGCAGTGTCCAGACATTATTTTAAAAAAAAACAGTACATGAAATACCTTTTGCAGCATATGCTAGGTTTGATCAATTATATTTAAGTATAATTTCAGGTTTAATATAGTAAAAATTTTGCCAGAGTAAGCAGATAATGCTGGCTCTTCTGCGACTTGATTTTTTGTCATGAAAACATAGGGAACCATTAAATTTTAAAAATCAGCTGATGACAGAAGTTGGATACACAATCCAAGTATAATATCTTTTTTTTTTAATTACATGAAAAAATGCTGTAGTTGAACCTCACTGAAAAGAGTCTATCTGAGTGTCACTTGAAATAGTGTGATTGGATGCTTTATTGGTGTTGCAGTTCTAGACATGCTTACTTTATATGAGACTAGGGACTAATTTTGAAACTGAAGTAGTCGCCTCAAGTTTGCTAGATTAATTGGAGAACTAGGTACAGTACTGTTTGATACGAAGGAGAATATGGGAGAATACTAAAGACTATGGCTTTTTATGCCGGGATAAGTTTTTTAATTCTGTCAATATGACAGGGCATCATTAGCTTTTCTTGTGTGATTGATGTGGCAGAAGAAGAGAAAGTGTTTTTTTGTTTTCTGAAGAATGAAAGGTGCTGACAATGAAAATAAAATATCAAGACAACTAGAGCTTATTAAACCACTAAAAATGAATGAAGAGTTTGCCTTTTAAAACTTCAAAATTGAACAGGCTTTGCAAAATCTAGTGCCAATTAAAGAGTTGTTTGTCATAGAAGAGACTGGACATTATTGCAAATAGAGCTGACATGTAGTGTAGTCAGAGATAGCTTTGGCATTTTAAGACATGCTGACCGGGTTAAATAATCACAAAGCAAATTTAGACCAGAACATGTATTGAAACTTTCCTGGTTACAGATTGAACTCCACTTCTGAATCACAATGTCTCAAGCTGTTCCTCTCAAAGTTACCATCAAGTCAGCAAGGATAGACTGTGCTACACTATTTAAAGTTTCACAGCTGTCAAGAAAATTTGCCTGGATTTGAGCAGGATTTCCTTCTGGAAATCAGAATAACAAGGAAGTAGCAAAAGTGGTTAAATGACGTTTCATAATGGACTTGGCTGCACAGACGAAATGTAACAAGTAGAAGGTCATATCCTGTAAATGCTCTCATTTCTCACTTTCCAGTAGTTAATGATTTGTAACCAGATACAGCATGCAGTGTGGTCGAATGTAGAATTTTAAGAGGAGATTTTAGTACATTTTGAATGTTTCTGTATAAGAGTTGTAGCAAATTGTCTTCTTTGGGTCGTTTTGAAATGCGTTTATTTTATGATGAGAATGTGCAGAGAGAAATGGATAAGTAGATAAATGAAAAGGAAGGTATTTACACTTCTGTTGGCCATTGATTAAATGATCCTTCTGCTTCTGGTCTCACTTGAGTGCAGTTAATCAGGTTTAGTGGATCATTGCTGCCATCACAGGGTAGAAACTCCCACAATGACATGGTGTTCATGTGATGTTCAAAATTCTGCTGATCTGCTGCTACACACAATAAGAAAATGAGACTTTTATATTTTTTGGTAGTCATAACTTGTCTAGGTCTTGTATGTTTACTAAAGATTTATCTTTCAATTAACCCACTTTGGGCTGAATTTTGACTGGGGTTTAAGCAGCATTGATTTCAATGCTGTTACATGGCTTATCCATCCATGTTAATCAGGTCTCAGTTCAGCAACAATCCTTTCTTCCAGGAGTATCTCTAACAATACCACTCTCATCAGGGCAATCTCATCAACCACCAAAGTGTTCCTGATAGTAGCAGCAGTAGTCCTGAGGGCCTGTGAGTGAAAGCCATTCCACTCCTTCAATAGTTTTCATATCTGTGTTTGTGCTGCTGAGCTACTCTGGAGAATGCCCTATGCAGATTTTTTCCTTTTCCTCTTTAGATTAGATTCCCTCTTACAGCCTTGGTTTGGTTATGGAAAGAAACAGTACCATTCTTGGCATACCAATGAACATTTTTCTTCTGCAGGCACAAACCTCCCTCTCCTGTGTATGTCTAAAGTGCTCTCCTTGCTGATTGATCACTGATCTCATAACCTGCTTTTTCTGCTGTATTGTGTTAGACTTGCAGTGCTAGTCCTTAGCTTCATTTTTGTAAATAACTTCTCTCCATTTTCCTCCCCTTTTCCCCTTACTCTGTGCTCTTTCAGATTCTTTCCCTTTCCAACCAGTATTTCCCTAGAGTTTGTTGTTGTTTGTGAAAACAAGTAGTACTGAATCTGAGGGGAAGTGAGCTAACAGAAATTGTACTTGCCTGCTCAAACAGCAGCCAAACAAGTGGCATGCAAGCCAAGGGATTTGGGCTGGGTGAGGAGGTGGAATGCTTCGGGCAGAAAGCAGGGGTAGGGCTGGCACTGTCCTGTCCTGGAGCACAGTTTCTGTTTCACTGGTGGCTGCCCTGCCTCTGGAAGCTTTTGCTCTTCTGCCTTCAAGGCACTTTGTCCTATTTGGGCTGAACCAGTTGGCTGCACATTCCGTGAGGGTCTGGGAAGACACTTGTAGGAGTGGGACCTGAGAGCTCCATGTTGAAATGGAATTTCTTCAACAAGGAAAATGAGCTTGGAGGAGTTGCAAAATTTGAATTGATAAATCCGTAGGTAATTTCTTAAGCTGTAAGATCTAAACCTATGGGACATTAGATGAGAAGACAAACTACTGCATGCTCTGTGTTTCAGACAGTGGCTGAGCATAGATGCTTTCTTCAAAAGTAAGGCAGTGAGGTACAGCTGTGCCCTGCCTAATTTCAGCAGAGAAATTTCTGAGCTAGAGCTCAGAAATTTGGCGATAGGCCATTCTGCTTAATGGTTTTTGAAGGATTTCTCTTGCCTTAATGAAAGAGTTCCTTGAATCCACGTAAACTTCAAATATTGCCTGTGTAGTGGGGTGGTGGTCCCAAAGATTGGTGGCATATTGTGTGAAAGTCCTCTTTTGTTTGTATTGAACCTGACATCTAATTGTTTTCAGTGTCACAACTTCATTTTTGTATTATGAGACAATAAAGAGTAATTCCTTGATTTTCTTTTCCTTAACAGTCAAGATTTCCCTAACAGTCAACTCTTTATTGTAGTGTAATTACTTTGCTTGATCTAGCCTTGGATTGTCCTTGCCATTCATCTTTGTTTTATTTTGTGCTCACTAACGTCTTTGTATACTTGATTTAGTTGTCACTTAATAGCCTTACCCTCAGAACAACACACTGGGTTTTGTGTTTGTTCAGTCATTTTCCCCCAGACATCATTAAAACATATTTTCATAACATTTCCTCCTTGTTTTATTTTACAGTTGAAGGTATTTTTTTCTTGTCTTAGTACGTGATGTATCCACAACAATTTTTCATTCTTGAACTGGAGCTGGTTGGGAGGGAGGTATAGCACCTTGTATTGAGGTGACCTTCAGATCTTTAGTCAAAACAGTGCAGATAACACAGTCAAGTTTTGGCTGTTGATGAACAGTGCTTTCTCAGGGTCAGAACGTTTTTCTGTTCCTTATTCTTCCCTTCCCCAGTCAATAGATTTGGGTGAATACAGATCAGAATGGTTTAGTAAGTGAAGAAGTGGAAGAAGAGAGAAGGAAAACAAAAGTGAAAAAGCAATGTAAAGGCATTTGCTCACCACCTCCCACAGGCAGACTAATGCCCAGCCACCATAAAGACTTAAAAAAGGTGATGCATATTGGATGCATATTAACCTGAGGAGTTGCTGCTTTTACCATCAGTAATGATTTTAACAGACACTGCTGGGAATGTTACAAATGAGAACTGCATAGCAATAAAAGAAAAGAACAATAGAGGTTAATTTTGGCAAAGAACTTTAGAAAACCATTTGTTTTCCAAACTCAAGATGTAATGTTGTACAAATGAAGGATAGTAGTAGGAGACCATCATGATTCTGTAAATGTTTGTTTATTAAAATATTCTGAAGTAAGGTTAATATGACTGTTATTGAAGTAAATGTGTTCAGGAGCTAGGGTATGTCTAAGTGTTTAATGGATGTGCAGACAAATCTATTTTACATGCATGGAAGTACTGAGATAATTCTGTGAAAAGCTTTGACACAACATAAGAGGAAAATCATTGGGGATATTTCTCTGTAACAGTAATTGTACTCATGCAACAGAGTAAAAGAGAATAGTTTTGTGACACCTTTGAGGAATAGGCTCTAAAGTGGGGCTATTTGTAATGGGAAAATCTTTTTGCCGTAATAGTTTTGGGTGACAAATTACTGTCTTCAATTTAGGCTTAAATTTAGCCTAGAATCCATTTCCTCTGTGATACTTGTACAGCAGGAGTATAAGTGATCTGGAAGAAGCTCTAGGGATCATACTTTTCAGTAAATGTAGTAAATAAGCAGTGTAAGAGTCACATATGATATTGAAAAATGCAGATGCAAAATTTACTTAATTATTTTAGTATCTCACACCTGAGCAGACCATGTTATATATATGCATATATATATATGCATGCATGTATGCATATATATCACAGCAATATATCTGCACATAGAGTATGTGAATCTCTTAGGGGAAAGGCAAAAGCATTTTTAAAAGGTATTCTTTTGTGCTCCCAGTCATGCTCTCAGACGGAGTGAGCTTTTGTGGCTGAGACTGTCCAGCTGCTGCTGCTGCCTTTGTGAGGTCGGTGTTGGCCGTAAGGGTTCTGGCGCAGCTGGACATCCATTGAACTTCTCAGCCCCGTCGTTTGCACTGTGGCACAGGGATGCAGCCGGGAGCCAGGAGTGACTCATGCCGGTGGCTGTGAGCTGCAGTGGCTCAGGAAGAGCTTTGTACTCTGGAGGTAATAGGAGAAGTCGGCTGGGGGAAGAACTGCCTGAGCTGCACCGCCTCACTTTCTGGGAATGTGAGTCAGGGCCACTGGCCATGCCTCCTGCCCTCCTTTCACAGCTCACAACGGATGTTGTGGCAGGTTTTGTTACAAGGAGTGTTTCTGTATTTCAGTAAAGATCCCTAAAGGACAGGAGACAAGGCTGTTTTCACAACAGCTGAGCTAAACCCCTGCAATCATCTGCTGTGATCCACATTACTTGATTTATCCTGTGATAAATAAAAACTTCAGCGAGAGAGTTGTTATATGCCAAGTTTTCAGAACACCTTAAGACTTCCTTTTTGTGGTTAAGGTGGAGATACTGACATCCACACAAGCTTGCTTTTTCAACCATGCATCTATTTAAAACCTTTTTCCCATCTGAAATGTGGAAAACACTGTGAGGTCATGGATTTATGAAGTCAGTGCAACTTAATAGTATTTAAAAAATGAGAAGCTAGAAGAATACTTGGATAACTTTTAAAAGCTAGATCAGTGACCTATGATCAGAACATTTAGATGGAAACTTCTCCATCAATCATTATTGCCTGTTGGCCCGCAGAGCAATTCTCTGTTTTCTTAAGGATTACATGCTTTTGTATGCTCTGCATTTTTACGTAAAAATTAAAATGATGAAGACAGTATTCCTGTGCAAAAAAACCAAGAAAATGCTACTAGTGTTTTCCCCAAAGGATTAATGTGCTTGGAAAAAACCAAACACAACTGTTGTCTTTAGTTTATAACCTTGTAAGTATTACACACTTATGAGTTGAGTAAATGCTGAAAATGTTCTTCAAAAAGTTATGGTGGACTGAATTTGATGTTGAGCAGGAATTAAACAGAAATGTCCCCTGAACACAAAGACCTGAAATACTGTGTCCCTCAATGTGATGGTTGTCAGGCTGGAAGCTG
Source organism: Promerops cafer (assembly GCA_013398275.1). Lineage (NCBI taxonomy): Eukaryota > Metazoa > Chordata > Aves > Passeriformes > Nectariniidae > Promerops > Promerops cafer. The sequence goes on from VZSE01004862.1 coordinate 10,154, forward strand.
CAGAAAAACTCCATACAAACCTACACATCAATAACATAAGAAAAGCCCTTGTGTTTTGTTAAGGGTTTTGTCTTTGCCATTTTGTATCAGTATTAAACATCCAGACCATATGTGTAACTCAAAAAGAAAGCTTGTGGTGTAAAAAGCAGTTGGTGGTTTCATTCTGTGTCTTGCAGAAATACTTCTGTTTTTAGAACTTGGCTGGTGATTTTTTTTTTGTGATAAATGAGGCAGAATTGAATACAGTAGATAACTTACAAGCCATACAGGGGAAAAGGGGGGAAAAAAGGAGAGAAAACCAGTGTGGCTGTTGTTACCTGAGGAGGCAGAAGGAGAAGGTGCAGTGTTGAAAGGTGCAGTTACAGCACTGTGGGTTTTCTAATGCTGATTGTGCTTCAGAAGTTCTGCCTGCACATTCCAAGGAATTTGTAGTGCTGCAGGTTCTTTCAAATAGTTTTTACTCTGTGCAATGACAGGGAAGATAGGCACAGCATACAAAAGCTTTCTGTGTAATGCTTTATCTGCTGATTATTACTGCAAGGGCAGGAGGGAGAGGTAACTTGAAAATAGATTTCTAAGGTAGACCACTTTCGTTATTTTCTTTTGCTGTGACTTGTGAAAAATACTGAAGGAGTGAATCCTGAGCAGAGAACATATGTAGGTTGCACTCAGAAGTTAATATTTTTCTGGATTTTTCTCATTTGAATGCCCGTGGATGGGTATTAGAAACACACTAAATTAAAAAAAAAAAAATCATGTAAATTTGTAAAATGTAACAGTTAATTAATTGGAAAATCCTGTGTTCCAAAGAAAACAAGAGTTTAAAACAATTTAAAATATATTTTTCTCTCTATAGGCTCAGGGTGTCAAATTGGCTGAAATAATCATATAGAAGTTCAAGTATGTACAACCCCAAATTTAAAGAAGAATATGAAAACTCAAAATAACATTATCTTGTCAATCTAATTGCTTTTGTCTCTGAAGCAAAAAATGTCTTTCTACTTAAAAACATGCTGACAACATGAAACTTACTATAATGTTTACATTGAAAAGGTAGGTGTCTACTAGTTAATCTGAATAATTTACCTGACAATGACAAAACCAATTAGAAATTGAATACATGTTTTGCATGGGTTGTTTCACTTAGGTGGTACCACTTTGTGATACCTTGCTCTTACCTGACTTGTGGAAGCCAGGGAAGTCATGCCAGGGAGCTACTCCTGGTCTCCCCCAGGGGTTTGTTCCGAGGCGGGGTGCAAGTGCCTGAGCTGAATCAGGGGACTGGGCACTCTGCCTGCAGAGCTGCAGGATGGGTGTTTGTGTGTGCTGGTGCTGATGCCTGGGTGCTGCATCCAGCGGGTGCTCTCCATGAGGCTCTGGGCGGACGACGACTCTGCCGGAGAGTGAATTAATCTGGCTGCTTTGTGCAAGCAGGGACTGCCCTGTCAGCACAGAATGGGGTGGCAAAGTGAGCCACTAATCTCTGGATCCAGAAGAGGAAATCCCCCTGTCTTCTGGGAAGTGTGTTTGGGAGGTGCAGGACCTGCCTGATGCAGCATGTGTCAAATTAGCATTGTAGGTGAATGTTTCAGAATGGATCTGGCAAAACCAGTGTTGGTGAGTTACCATATCAAACTTGTCACAGATGCAGGTAATTGCTAGGTGGGGTGATACAGCCTGTGTGTTATGCAGGAGGTCAGATTAGATCATCACTGTTTCTTCTGGTTTTGAATTCTGTGACTCTGCTGCAACCAGTTGTACCATGCAATCACTGTCCATACTTGTTTATCATCGACACACCCAAATCGTCCTGCACCCATATGTGGCTGACACTGTAACAGAGCTGCCTGTTTTCCAGGGCATGAAGAGCTTTCCCATAGGTCAATGTGGTAAGGAAAATAGGACTTTAAAATTATATACTTGCATGACATGGAATCAAATAGGTGAGAGGGGGAAGGGTTATAGAAAATATAGAATTTTATATTAGAAATTCAAGTATTCCTGACTAACGCTAAATCGAGAGAACCTGTTTTAAACTGAGGTAGCATGCCAGTCAGGTTTGGAAGCAGGAATAATAAAAACACAGTGCAAAATTGTGTGTTATGTGGAATTATGTTATTTTTATGTATTGTGTATGCTGTATATTACATGTATAACAACTTGCAACATATTGTTACTATTATATATTATTGTGTTCTTAATACAGAATTAAGGACAGAGTAGGTGGGTCATCTTGAAGTAAGCTGCAGCTGCTTGAAAGCCTTTTCTGTGGCTGGTTGTGTTAGTCTGTTTAAATCACTGAGAGTATAGGATTGGCCAAAAGATTGGTTCAATCAGATGTATTTGGTGTTTTTGAAAAGAATGCCTTTTTGCAGTTCAGCCATGTGTAAGTAGCCCTATATTTGTTCTGGTAAACCTTCCCTTTATTTTTACAAGGCTGATTGTAGGCATGAATTTACCTATGCATGCAACTTCAGGACAAATCTGGAGGCCTGAGTAACAGAAGTTTAACCCTGTTTGTGGAACAATTACTTAGAGAGAGATAAAAAACTTAAGCTTTCTGACAGTTTGTATGCACAAAATATGTAAAACCTCTTACATAATTATAGAGATACAAAAATACAAAAAGAACCCCTGATTGTTGAGAATTTTTTTTTTTTTAGCTTCCATGAATATGAGTTAAGTTTTAGTTCTCCAGATTAAAATCTGTTGGTTTTATTGAACTGGTTAACATTACTGCAGTGCTGTCTGCCATGTTTGTGAGAGAGAAGGCCCTCCCTGTGTTTGTGGCCTCCCAAAAATAACTGATTTGCCAGGCACATTTCTTTTCAAGAAGGAAGACATTATTTTCAAAGACGGACAAGACCGAGATGGATGCATTTTAGAGCACTGTTACCATTTTAATAAGATTTCAGTCAGTATCACTCTATGCACTTACTGCCTTGCTTCAATTTATCTGTCTCTTAGAATGTCTAATTTTATTTGGAAAATTTCAAATGGTAGAGTTGCTGTGGATAGAGTGATTGTCATGCAATATTAATTAGTAACTGGTAGATTTTCTTCCTTTTTTGCAGGGTCTGGGGTAAAATGATGAGTCTGTTGAGTGTTTTCCTTAGTCAAACAAATACTGCATTTGAGATGGTATACAAATTTCTCTCAACAAAGGTTATTAAAAAATTACTGCAGAGGCTTATTTTTAATAGCAATAATTAATAAACTCTGTACCTTTTATATACTTTAAACATTTTTTAAATGTCTTTCTGACAGATGGTCTGCATAGCTCTTCTCTTGAATCAGCTGTGCCCATTAAAAGAGGGAACATAAATAGGTCAGATGAAGCTGCTAACTGTTCTAATGTAATTCAGGAGCACCGGGCATAACACAGGTTTTTGGTACAGCAGCACATCTTTCCAATTATTGTCCGAGGAATATATTGCAATCCATACAAAGAAAATTTGTGTATAGACCTATTGCTTTTATTTTGTTTTTCTCTGACACCCTTTGCTGGTTTTGTCTGTATGGTTTAGCTGAATGTTTGGAGTGGTTTGGATGGATATTAATTTAGTTTCTCTGAAACAAAAATACAGTTTTAAAAAGGAATGATTAAAAAATATGTTTGAAATCCAGTTGGCACTTCAAAGAATAGAAAGAAGGTTTACAAGCTGAAAGTGAAAATGAAAATTTGCTACAGAGGCTATTTTTGAGCTTACCCCTTTTGCAAGGTGCCTGAGGATTACTGTGGTATTACAGTCTTACTTATTTTTTAGCTATAAACACATACATTTTGGGTAAGTGGGGAAGTGGTTATAGCTACTTACAGCTTTTAGGGTTATCATTACTGGTTGGCAGGATGCCTCAGTGTGTCACATGTCAAGTGTTTCCCAAATCTGAGTGCTCCAGAGGCTGCTTTTCCCTAACCCCACACTCATATGTTCATTGGCTTTGGCTCTTCCATTGTACTGTCAATGTGTAGTTTTAACCATTTCCCTTCAGAAGTTCCTTCTGACAGTAGGAGAATTGATTGTTCCTGGTGATGTGCACCAGAAGCTTCAGTTTTGATTCTTTCAAAACACCGTTGTTAAAGCGGTTTCATGATGTCAGCATACTGGTCAGAACCTTGTTTCTTTGAGGATATAATTAAACAAGGATATCAGGGAATGTTTTTCACTTTAGGTATTGGGAAGCAGTTTAAGCACCTTTATTCAGCTGTTTTGTTTATTACTTATTTATAGCACAAAAAAAGGATGGGAAAAATCAGAAAGAAGCTTCTGACCATGCAAATGTCTGAAGCAAGTAAATCTGTAAAAGTTGCACATGATCTAAACCACTTTTTAAAATACCACAGTTTGATGATGGAACCAGAAGAGCTCGTCAGAGTTACAGAGGAATGCTGCTTTCAGTTGTGAAGAAGGGAATTGGAAATACATTTGGCATGCATCACAAAAAGCACATCTCAGTCGTGATATGGCACTTGGGGCAGGGTCTGGGTAAGCTTTGAGACAGAGCAGTTACAGAGAAATTATGAAGGAAAGGCTAGAATGGCTACCAGTGCCATTCACCTGGTGGCAAGGTTGTGAGATCTAAAACCAGTCTCTCCAAGGAGGCTCCACGTCACTCAAGACAGTCAGCAGACATAATTTATGGAAGTATTGTCAAATAACTGAGTTTTGTTTAAATATGTTGCTTATCTTAAACTAATGAACAAAAGTCTTTTTCTATGGTGTTCAATCAAATTCCAAATTACTTCTTGTAACAGGAACGTGTACCGGTACAAAAGTACGCACGTGCTCCAGCATTTAACTCCATATTTGCAAGTGTATGTATTTAGGGAATTCAGTCTTCAGTAAAATAGGTCAGGACTGAAATTTGTCTTTCATATTCAAACGTGTGGTGAAATTTATCATCCAGCCACACAGTGCCAATTCGTGCAGGTTTTTTGTGAGGATTTGCACATAAGATGGACATTCTCATGCAGATTCTTGACTCCTTTGGAGTGGTTTCCTTCCATAGGAAAGAACTTTGTAATGGTTTTGTGCTAACCCAAAGAAAAAGAGACAGAAACAAAGGCTTGCGGAACAGTCAAAAATAATGTGCATTTTCAAATATAAAGGATCATACACAACATACTTAAGTTGGCTGTGTTATTAGGACCCAGAACTGTTTAGAATGGATTTTAATGTGGTGACATTTGTAAGCTGACTAATAACAATGATATAAGTTCATTTTACTGGTCTTCTGTTGCTAAGTTTTAGGAACCTCATGTATATATCACATATTCATGGTTTCTTATTTTTGCATGAGCGATGATGACAACTGTAGATTTAGGGTGAAGAACTCAAAATGCTTCACCGAAAAGGAGAACATCCTCCTGTGGGCATTGACACCTCTTATAGTATATTCTGGATGCCCCCTTGAAATGAAAGAATCCTGTGGCTTAATTTGCCTCATTAAAGAATGTAGTACTGTTTTGTCAAAGTGTTACTTAGCGCTGCAAAAACAGGTTAATATGCATGGTTTTAGATTGAAATAATAGTTTCCCTTTCTCCTCTGTTTCTAACCTGTGACTTCTAACCTTATGCTGAACTGTAGAATGCTTTGTTCTCTGTTGTTGCATATGCCTGTTTATTATTGTACGTTTGTTGGAAATTTACTGCAAATGTGAGCACCTGAAAATAAATCTTTTGTTAATCTGGAAACGTGATACTCAACGGGAACACTCTCCAGCCTCCAGATAAGGTCTGCCAAGTACCATTGAGACGTAAAGTAATCTGTGGATTGGGTCATTCTGAAAGCTCTTATTGATATGAGATGAGTCTCGATGGAGAAGTCCTGCTGTCACATGTTCATCATGTACTGATTGAGAGCAGGGGGATAGACTCAGAGAAGGCTGAAGCTGAGATATTTCCTATGCTGCAGAGATTGAGGGTGTGAAAAAGGCTAATGCTTCATTAAGCTTCACTGATTTAAAAATGGCAGATCTTGTTAGACATAAGATGCTCTGTTCACTGCTAATGGGACAAGTGAGCAGTGTATTAAGGTAAGGGCACTGTTCTTCAGCAGCAGATATGAGAAGCTTTGTTTATTGTCTGCGTGGGGGGTTTTAAAGTGTAGTTTGCTGCTTTGCTATTGAAAAAAAATTGGCTGTTGTGTCACACATAGCCTTGTCAGAGAAACAACTGGAACGCAGAAACGCCTTTGAACTCAGGATGGATTTGTTTTTGCTTCCCAGGCAGTCAGCATCAGTGTTTGTAACAAAAAGGAGGAGGCTGATTACCACAAGGTTTCCTGTTCATGTGGATAAGGAACTTTCGTAAAGAAACAGGAAAACAGAATTCTGCTGCATTTTTTGGCATTCTTTACAAATATTAAGTGAAGGAGAAATAGGTGTCTGGAGAAAACAGAGGCTGTGCACAAGGTACTGAGAGAAAAGAATGTCCAAAAGGAAGCAGGTTTATGCAAAATGCCTCTCCAGTATTGGACTTAGGTGCTTGCAGACACCTGATGACAGCGTGTTGATGGGTGTTCTTGCTGGGCCCTGCCGGGAGTGTGGGGTAGGCTGAGGTTTGTAGATGAAGGAGGGGGTAGAGTGCCAACTTTTCCTTCTCTTTGCAGAAGGCAGCTCTTTGGGGAGCACGGCACTTACTAAGGCTGCACTTGAAGGTGCAGTTGTTGGGTCGGCCACTCCTCTCTTCCCAGGGCCTGTAGCTCTTGCCCCTTCCGCTCCCAGGTATGTACACAGACGAGCACACACACATTCCTAAACAAGAAAGGCTTTCCACAGAGCAAGGGCTCTCAGAGTTACTGGAACAACAACTGGCTGCATGCAGCATTTTGTCAGGAGAGGATTTTAGTGGGGAAGAGCTTTGCAGGGCTGGCAGGCTTGAAAGGGGCTCCTGCGGGCAGGGCGTCTGTCGCCCACCCATCTCCTCTTCCCGCTGAGGACAGCTGAACCCCCGCAGACAGACATACGCCCCGGGCTTAAAGAATGGTTTGTTCTAGGTGAGTTTTTCGCCCTAAGGTGGGATGGGGCAGTCGTTGTGTCCCACGGCGAGGACAGAACGCGAAAGCATCTTTGCTCCCGCCAGCCTGCGGTTCCCTCCTCCGCCTCCCACAACTTTATGTGGCTGGGGCACCGCGTTCCAGGCGGCATCCCGCTTTCCCTGACCCGCGGCTCTCCCTTTGTGGCCGTGGGGAGCCGGGCCGGGCCGGGGGAAGGGCGAGGCGGGGCAGGAGGCGGGCAGGGGGAAGTTGGCGGGGGGAGCCGCGGGCGGCCGCGGGCCTAAGTGGAGCGGGCGCGGCGGCCCCGGAGCGGCGGCCCCGGAGCTTCCTCGCAGCCGGGCGAGAATGAGCGAGGCAGGTAAGGCGCCAGGAGCGCGCACGGATGGTGGCCGTGTGCGGCTCTTATGCCCCCGCCATTTTCTGCGACTAAACCTCTTTCGAACAGGGCAAGTACCTAGGGGTACTCAGACAGGTGCCAGGTGTGAACAAAACATAACTTTATTTTTTAAACTTAAGTTACAGCATAGGAGCGTTGGGCTTCAGATAATAAGCGATCCCATCTTGCATGGTTAGCCTCTGCATGATCTTAACTGGGAGGAGCAACAACTTAAAACATGAGTTCATATTTCTTTTTTTCTGTGCTGCGTTACCTTTATGTTTATATGAACATGGGAGTGCATAATTGGCTGGCTGATTTTCTGGGAGCAGGGTTATAAACCATAAACCTTCTGTCTCAGCTGTGTGCTGGGATTACCATCCTGTGTGTCAGAGGTGGATGGAGGTAACATGGAGAGGAAGTGCTGGTGATGCTGGGTTATAATTAAGCAGCCTTGATACAAACATTTCAGGCATGTGAGATCTTGGGAGTGAGGGGTCCAGCCAAAAGAACAACGGGATCCCATAGTAGAGGTACAGGTGAGATGAATTACATGTCTGAGCTGACTATTGAAACTTTAAAAAATAGAAATAATTTATCTTACTAGGAAGGATAAATCAGTAAAGGATCTGGAGAGTTGCAGGGAAACTTTGTGGTCTTAAAAAATAAATCAAACAAAATCTCATGTCATAGTAAATCTGTTCTTTCCTTTGATCTGAAAGTTTCTCTCTAGCTTTTAGTTGCTTCCATCCCCACAACTAATACAAGAGCAACAAGAGCAAGCTTATTTCATAGCAAATGTTCAGAATATTTCTACAGCAGTTATGTAGCAGAAATAAATACAGCATCTTGAACTCCTTAATTTAAAATGTCTTATTTGTATAGTAATTATTTACGAAATAATTATTGGCACTTCTGTTAAAGTACCAGTTGCAGCAAATAGGGTGTGAACATTCTTTGGAAAGGCTTTTTACCAAATTTTACTGAGTACAATGAAATGATACCATTGTATTTTGATCTGCATTATAATGTCATTGCCAGTTGGAAACATGGCAGAGGTCAGCTGCAAGAATAGACCTGTTTTCAGTTATCAGTCCTTTTAATTCACATCTATACATTAATTGTAATGCCAAATACAGATAGGTTGTGAATGGTGTTTTGATGTGAACCTACCTGACAGTACAGAAGAGCTAGAGACAAATAAACAATATGAGATAATACCTTACCACAATAACCATTAGCATTTAGACCACACATCTGAATACACTTTTTTTGAGAGAAACAGTTTCTGCATATTCTAATCTAGAGAATAAACTCTTTTGGCCCAGAATACATAGGTGGTTTCTGTGTGTGGCAGGGCCTGTGCAGAATGTTCTGTCATCACAGGTAACAGTAATGAAGTTCTCTGGTAAAAAAATATTTTTAATTTTTTTTTCAATGAACACTTCCTCTTTAATCTCAATCATTGCATAACAGCTGTTATTACAGCCTTAACATGCTTCTGCATATTTGCATATATTAAATACTTTTACTAGAAAACAAAGCAAACCTCACCAGTCTGCCATTGTTCATGTTAGTACAGGTCAGCCCCAGCAGCCTTTAATGCATTTGGTTTATTTCCATCTTAGGGGAAACAGTACAAAGGGCAATGGTGAAAAATCCTGGAACCCTCTGTTAGTGCTTTTGTAACAGATTGTACACAATCTGCTCAAACAGGTAAAGGTCTTGCTGTCAAGTCCACAATATAGACAGTAGAAATGGGCAGTGCATTTTACTCTCACCTTTCATCTGTATGGTGGGAGTAAGGAATGTGCCCATGCCACATCCAGTATTGGTTCTGAACCTTAGTTTCAGAGGTCCAGCCTTTAAGCTGGCCAGTGCTTCTGAAGAATGGTGCAAACACTACCTCTGTTTTGTGAAATAGTTGTTACTTGCTTTGGGAGGCTGAGACAAGGCCAAAAAATATTTACAGTATAGTATCTTCTTCCTCTTCTTCCCTGTGGGTGAGCTACTTTCCTGTTGTTGAGGAAGTTGGGAGGGAACTGTGTTCTAAAACATGCTCTTGGGAAATCAGAGTAATCTTTTCTTTTCCAAGGATATCTCTGTTGAAAAAAAAAAAAAAAAACAACAAACCAACTCTGGCCTTGTTCTTACATTTGAAGGCTTTTTAGTAGTTATGATAAAAGAAAGACGTACCGCAGTCACTCCTTCCTTGTGCATTTCCTTGGCATCGTGTAATTAACATTACAAACACCTCTTGCTTTGTTTTATATCTAGCTTGCTGTTCTATTGGTGAGGCCTTTTGGAGTGTCTGAACTTGTTTGTTTGGGGTTTTCTTCACACTTCCTTTTGGAAGTGTGTGGGCTGGTTTATATTAGCACTGTATCCATCCTGTATGAATCAGTATAAACTAAAACTTCACACCTAGAGAAGAAGCCACCACCTGTCTTGTTTCCTCCTGTTAAAGGAGGGTTTTTCCAAACTCCAAATAAGTGTGGGAGGTGTGATGGGTGCAGTGCTCTTTGCCACTCTGGACCTAGAGAAGTCACACTCACCATTTACCACTCAGGATGTCATTAAGTTCTCCACCTTACAGCAGCAGTGACAGAAGTTCAAAAGCATTATTCACTTCCTTCATTGCTATCACAAGGGCAGCTGTTGCACAGATGGGACACAGGTGTTCTTAATTTTATTAGTCTAATCCTGATCAATACTAGATTATGTGGTACAGGTTACCTCAGCCCAATTACAGCAGGGACTAAGGAATAGTTTTAGTCTTCCATGCGGAGTATTTAATTGACCTTATAAATTTTATTGTGCCTCCTCTCAAGTGCTGGATTTTCATCAATACTGAACACCTCAGATAGGTTGCTTTTCCGCTGCAGTGTGGTAAATTCTCTGCGTCCAGCCAAAATATACTCATTGTTGTTGCTCTTAGAGACCTCCCTTTCCGTCCCTTTGTCATTGTGTAATTCTATAGCAGAGTGAACAATGAGAGCTGCTGTGTGCTGTCTAAAGGTTCAGCCGTGTCCACAGGCCTTCCCTTGTGCATTCTTCCTCTTTCTTACGTGAACTCATTGCATGTTTTACAGCTGTCACTGGGACACTGCCTGGAAAGGCTGGCATGCACATCTTGGCACTCTTGATTGCTCACGTGCTCCCTCTGTCTTTTATTAACACCCCCAGCCTGGTTATTCATGCAGTCTGTGACTGAGGGGATAAATTTCACCTCCCTATGGATGGGATACTCTGGGAAGCATAAACAATCATCTGGAGGCCAAGAGTGAGAGATCACAGTCCTAGCAGCAGACTTGCTCATTTCTCACTAGGATCCACCTTCTGCTTTTCATACTTTGGGTACACTGAGTTTATTTTTACACTCCTAATTTTCAGATTGAATTTTGGGGAAATTACAGTGTTACAGCCCTACCCATGTGATCACTTTTCTCCTTCCTCTAGGGGATGGCTTCGCTAGTTCAAAAAACAGGCAAAGCCGAATCCTTCCCTGTGGAACTTTTTACCTGAATAAAACATCTGTGAAGACAATATCAAAATATTCACCACAGAGGCAGTGGAGATGTTCTGAGAGGTAGTGCTGGCTAGGATGTGAAGACAACAGCATTTTTCTGTGCTCTTTTAGGTATCCTGGGGGGATTCATGGGAACAGTCTTGATGATAAAAGTACAAAGCAGGTCTTTAAGGAAAGGTGCTGGAGAGGAACTTGAGGAAGAATCTCACTGTGAAGCAAGCAGAATGAGATCTTCTGTCTTGCTGACAAGTGTTGCCAAAAGAGTGGTGCTAGCTTTCCCACTCCAGGGGAGATAGAGTTCAGGCAAAGAGAAGATCATGGGTGCATTCCTGGTGAGTGACACTGACAGAAGGCACAAGTAGGCAGTGCTCTGTGTGACTTGGTCCAAACACAATGCAGGTGGGAAGTAGCAGCGTGGACCTGCCCGAGAGTATGTGGAGGAGATGGTGATAACAAGGACATCAGCTTAAACTGTGACCCTCTGAGTTTCCAGAGGACTCAGGAAGGACAGTCATGAGGACTGACAAAACAGGTGTGTTTCCTTGAGGGTATGTCAGCTGAGACAGTCCCATAGTGGAAAAGCCTTTCAGAAGGAGAAAGGGAGTCATTCTGTGACAATGGTGACAGTGTTCCCTCCTTGATCTTTGCTCTGGGGATGTTTTCCACTGATTCAGGATAGTTCAGGCTTGATCAAGAACCAAGTTTTGTGCTCATATAGTCTCCAGGGCTTGCATCCAAAACAGACTTTGCTTGGCTTCCTCTATGGTTTAACAGTTAGCTTTGCTTTTGTTTTTGCCCTTCATAAGTGTTTTTTCTTCATTAGAGCTCCCATAAAAACTAAAGGTTTAATTGTAAAGAATCTGGGAGAAATTTTGTCAGTTTTCTCTCTGATATAAAGAATGTTTGGATGAGATAAAACTGACTTCAGGTGAGTTCTGAAAAGCTACAGTGTGACCTGTGTGCTATACTCATAAGTCATTTCGTGTTCTAGCCATTATAGAATAAAGGAACAGGCTGATATCTGATGCTTTTCCAATTTGCTTTTCTCTCTGAAATTAGTTGTGTGTTAGCCAGACCTGCAAAGACAAACCTCTTTCTTGCTCAGCTGGATTACAGCCAGCATGAAAGCAGCAAAGTCACAATCACTCATTTGGAAGTGAACTCCCTCATTTTTTAAAACTATTTTTAGATGATTGTTGAAGTTTCCTCCTCTGGCACAGAATGTTTTTCTGTATTTCACTGAGTTATATAACATCTCACTTAGGTTTTGGAAAGTTCATTTTGACATGCTTGACTATCACATATTTTCAGTTCTTAAATTTGGGTAGGTAAAAAAAAAAAACAACTAGACTTCGTTGCTTCCTGCTCCTACTTACTCCTTTGTCTCTTCTGTTATTGTTGCTGTAATCCCATACTGACATGAAATTAGTCTTCTGAGTGTATTTGAAAGAAGGGAGAGAGTCAGAGTGCTCTAAGTCATATGGGTTCTCTCACCTGGGAATGTGCTATGCTACAGCTCAGTGCTGCAGGGTGCTGCTGTGGGTTGACCCCCTCTGGCAGCCACTCCCCAGCTGTTTGCTCGCCTCCTTCCCCACGGTAGGGTGGGGACAGGATAGAAGGGCAGGCATTCAGAGGGTGTCTTCCATGGTGAGCCAGAATAATGCCAACCTAAAGCAAGGTTCTAAGAATGCCAATCAAAACTGTACTAGGCTATCCGATTAATGGATTTACAGGCTTTCCTGTGGTGTTGCTCATTTATAACGAGTGTGACTCTTCTAAAGAATTCAGGCACAATTCTTTCTTCCTTGTCAGAGATATGTTTGAAGAGAAACTCTTAGTTTATGTATAAGAGGTCATTATACAATATTGATTATTGATTATTATACAATAATGAAGATCTGTTGGTGTAAATCAAGTTGTGCTGAGAAGTTTTCTTTGTTCTAAATTTAAGCTATATTTTTAAAGGATTTTAGGGAAGGAATAATTCCATACTTTGCTTTGTGTTGGGCTTTTTTTTCCCCCTTTATTCTATTTTCAAATGTACTTTTATGTTCTAAAGACAAGAGATGAAGAGGACTAAATGTAAGAACAGGTTTAAAGTTTTCATAGAACACTAGTGGTGCAGAGATTATTTCCTTGGCTGTTGCTGTTAGAACAGGATTTCTCTCTATTTTGCTCCTAACACTAGTGGTTTGGTGTGCCTTATGTATATCTTTGTTTACTACTACTGTGTAGTATTTCAGAACCTTTTGCAACTCTTTAACATGTCTTAGATTATGGAAACTCAAAAATGTCTCTTGGGAGATCGTTGAACTGAACGCAATCGTATACTCAGAAAAAAATCATAATGTAGTTTCCTTTCGTACTCTCCTGAATTAAGGTTCTTGTTACCCAAAATGCATTTCCACACTGGTTCCATACCCTGGAATTTGCTGCTCATGCTCCTTGTCACTTACCCAGATTATTCATCTCAACTTCACGTGCCTCTCAAGTGTACAAACCTGTAGTGATGGAAATAGCACTTGAGAGTAGGTAGATAGTCACACAAAGCAGTCTGGTCAGTGGCTTTGTGCTGCTCATTGTACTTTTCTGAATCCCTCAGTATCTGATTCTCTGCTTGATAATTCCATGTCTCAGGACTCAGTGAATTATTCCAGGTGACTTCTTACCTGAGCTGCAGACAAGACCTGTCATCTTATTGACTCCCAAACATGACTCTGTCCATACATACACAGTTCCTGCTCCTGCTGCTTCACCTTCCCTCTGTGCCTTCCTCAGGGCCCTGCTGCACCATAACTCACTTTTGGTATAATATCATCCCATCTTGTATTATCTGGCCTTCTACCAAAACCACTTTGATTTCCAAACTGTCTTTGAAAACTTCTATACTGTTTCTCATTCTTCACTGATCTTTCCAGCACCGGCCTGTTTACTCTTACTTGCAGATGTCATTAGTCCAGTTTAGTTCCCTTTTATAGGTATTGAATTTAGGTAAGATGGGCCTCACCAGTTAATGCCTTTTCACAGCTTAGTGGCTTTTTTGCTTACTGTATTGTGTCATTGTGTATGTCTGACTGTAAGTTAATTAAATTTGAAATTAAGTATTCCTGATTCACTTGGAGCTTTTACTTAAATGGGATATATTCTGTAGTTACCACATCCAGTCTCCATCCATGGAGGTTTTCAAGACTCAACTGTGCAAAAAGTCCTAAGCAACATTGACTCTAGTTTGAGCACAAGATTGGGCTAGAGATCAGCCATCCAGCCTGAGTGATTTCATGTTTCTGGAGCATTCGTCAGCCTTACACCGCTCCAGATCTTTCAAATTCACCACTCCTGATCCTTCTTGTGTCAGGGTTTGCTTCCCTGGTTAAATAACATTAGGTACATTGGTTTAGCTCTAGTTTCATAGGCCTTTTAATATATAGGTTGCATTTCCAAACATACCTCATGTACACTGACAGATGTATCTTTATCAGTTGATAGGTTCTTTGTAAAGTACTGATTTGGTCACCTTTGAAAATGAGAGTAAGAATTTCGTTTGTCAGCTGGGCTGGTATTTCCGTGATGTCTGACAGCAGAGTACATTACTGTGATTAATTTATAAAAGAAAACAGGGTGTTCTGAAATGACTGTAGGGTATGGCTTCCATGAAATGTGAACAAGTTGGAACTAAAATAAGCTATATCTAATATTTCAATTCCCATCTGACGTCCTGCTTTCTTAACTATAAATAATGTACAGCTCCCTTTCATGTACACTTCTGGACACTAGTGCTCAGTGTAGCTTTTATATATCTCTGTTCCTTTAGCTTTTATATATCTCTGTTCCATTTTAGTTTACTTTCTGTTCTGCCTTACAGCTGCTGCATTAAAATATTTTAAAATGTGGAATGATGATCTATAAAGCCTTTTTTGATGGTTTCTGGTGGGGGGCTGCATAAGCTCTTCTAGTTCCTCTGTTCAGTAAAGACAGATTGAAATATCTTGACTTTAATACCTACTACACATTTTCCAAAACAGTGTTACTAAATTTTAATGTCTACAACAGGTAAAAAAATAGTTTCCATATTCATTGCAGTACAACAATAAAAGCTTTTCTTTCATTCCCTCTGTGGTTTCGCTTCACAGAGATAAAATCACTAGTGCATTTGTGGTTTTATGTGAATGAAATTACTCTTCTCAATTACTGTTTCAAAACAAGCTTTCTAGTTCCTATTGTCCTAATCTAAAAAATGAATTATTTGTCACCAGAAGATTGGCAGTGTCACCTCACTTTAGATTTAAAAAAAAGAAATTCAGACTTTTATTAGTTTCTGAAACTACTATTTTATTATATCACTACTGTAGTGTATAATTAATGCACATAGACTAGGATAGTAAGCAGAGTTAACCTTACGATGTGCCCACCAAAATATGTTCATAAAATTCACTTGGGTCAGGATGGTTGGATGATAGGACCACTGGTCTGGGAAATGAAACACCTGGCTTCCAGCACCAGGTCTGCCATTTTCTGTCTAATGTCTGAAGAAAACCCCAAAAAGCAATCTCATTTATTGTTCTCTCTGTGGAGAGAAATATCATTACCCACTTCTGTAAAGTGTTTATGTGGTACCTTACTTTTCACTCCAAGACTTTCACAGTATTAGTAGTTTTACATTCTCACTCTGCCTAGGAAATCCCAGGGATCCTTAACCAGTATCATGTGATGTTTTCAGGCTTTAATTCAGAAGAGTTGATAGTAATGAGCTTCCAAATCTTACTTTCAATGTCCTACAGGAATTTCTCAATGTTCTGCTATTGTTGGTGTTATTTGGACTCTAAGAGTATGAAATAATTTGGGTTTTGTTATTGTTTTGGAGGGGGAGGGATTCTCTGGTTTGTTTTAGCCTAATACTGTAAGTAACCTAATTCTGTAAGTAACCTAATTCTGTTAAGATATGACATTATTTTGTTTTAGCTGGGTGAGACACTTCAGTAAAAGGTGATTGAGGACTTTTTTGTTAATCTTTGCCCATGTAATAATTTTTTAAATTATTTGAAATGGCATAGTATAATTCTGTTACACTGGGCATGGAAGAGTCTCATCTTCTGATTATCTATGGGGAGTGTGGAGGAGGAAGATGTAATAGTTTCAAAGTGGACTATTCAGACTGGTGGCAGAAACAGCCCCATCCCATGTGTAAGGGTTAGAAACCCAAAATCAGCTCGGATAAAATTAAGTTACAATGTGTAAGATCTGTGGGGATTTTGAAGGGCTGGGGTGTTCCCATCTGCCTTCATTGTGCCTATGGCTGAGAAGTGGATTGAGCAGACAGAACGGTTGATTCTCAAAGTTTCCCTAATTTTTGTTGGGAGTTCAGACTTGTCCATTGATAGTCACATAGCTGAGTTTGTAAAACAAACCCTCATTTTCCCTTGGCTGATTGTGCTGCATTTGTATCTCATGCAGTGTGTAGTTCTGGGATATGGAATAGTGCTGGAACTGTTGAGTTGGTAACGCTGCAAAAATGTGCGTGAGTTGTGCAGAGAGATGTTTATGTTTAAGTGTAATGGTCTTGCCTAGAGACATCTGGTTTATTCTGTCCTTGAATTCTTTTCCAGATCTCTGTCTTGTTTTCTGATTCTGTAATGTAATGGAACATTTGCTATTAATTAGAAAAGCCCTTAATGTCCTTACTTAAGAAAAGCAGCTAACTAAAATCTCAGGAAACTCAAGTGTATTAGTTCAAAGCAGGGTTGCCTTAATTCACAGCACTATTTACTTACCAAGTCCACACAGTCTGCAGTCACAACATTTGGGAAAAGTTTGGGGGGACTACAAGGGAAGCACGTGTAAGCCCTAAAACTGCACGTGTCTCTAGGTACACAGCCTGGTATCATATGAAAAGGAAGGGAAGGGAGAATTGATGATTCCAGAGTATGGCTGGTGTGTAGCACTGAATTATACAACCAGCTCTGAGCTTCAGGTAGAAGTAGCTGCAAGGAGGGCTGTAAAATTGGTGATACAAACCTCTCACCAGCAGAGGCTTTGGGCAACTGTGGCTCAAAAACTTGACTAGTCACAAGACATCCCTCCTCGGTTTTCTAACAGCAGCCCAAAGTGGGATTTATTGTCATCTGAATATGGATCGGGGAAAGACTGGAAAGATAAGGGTGCTCTGTGGTATCCCTCATGTTGCAGTCTTGCAGACTTACTCTGAATGTCATGCTTTTGCTGGGCAGTGGAACTGACCTCAGCAAAATATCTTGACCAGGTTAATACAAATCCAATTTTGACCCACAGCACCTGAAGATATTGTGTAGTGTTCTGCTAGTGCAGTGGGGACTGTTTCAGTCTTGTTATGGGTTTATAAATGGAACTTGACTGGAGGTTTTTGAGTGTGCACAAACGATGCATGATCACAGCTCAAAGAAGCAGATTGTAAATTTCTCTAGTTCTCTGTTGAGACTGGGCAAATGGGAAATCTTAGTAACAGGATTAAAGAGCACTACAAATTACATTTGCAGAAATACTTTACTGGAGTTACTTGAAAAGATAAATGTGAGGATCTCATATAGCTGGTGCACACAATCTCAGGAAACATTTCTTCCCTTCCTGCTTCTCACATCCTTTCCTTCAAGAAATGCCTACGCTTAAATTTGACTGGATGTGTATATATGGTATGTTAGGACCATGAAAAATTACAGTAAAATTTCCGTATCCTAGGCAGCTAAACCACATTATACATGCAATTATATGTTTGTGATTACAATTTCATTGAAGTGGAATGGAACAGTAGGACTGAGTCTTGTTTTGTCTCCACTATGGTAGTTTCATGGAATGTGCTCTTTATAAACTTTCTGTCCTCTGACCAGGTTTAGTTCTTTCAAAGTATGTCCTGGGAGAGGCTGACACCTTTTTACTCTAAAATATACAGTGTATATCATTATGTTTTTATTCAGATTGGCACAGGCTTTCAGATACACGTTCTGGAATCTTAGAATAAGACAAGAAAATAAATTACATTCCCTCATTTTCTGTGTCAGGTCAGATTTTATTTTTTCCTCTTTGTTTTCGTGGACATTTGGATTCCTGCTGATTAGATTGCTTTACAGTGATGTTAGCACAGTCAGATTGGCAGGAAGATATCCCATTGTGTGACTCAAGAAAGAGCAAGTTCATGGTGGCGTCTGTAGTTCTTTTACCCTTCCAGTTGTTGAGACTGCAAAGAGTATTTTGCAGAGTGCTTTGAGATAACACTCACTGGGTGACACTGAACTGTGTCTGAATCAATAACTTCAGGTCACAAGGTAGGGAGGGATTCTTCCTTAATCAGAAAGCTGCTTGCTTGCTTTTAGTTTGTTCCCCAGCCCAATCCCCTCAGAAATTTCAACATCTGCGTGGCTAGAAGAGCCCCAGACTGAGTCCTAGGTTCACTGAAGGAGTAAACATTTGAATAAACAGTTAAACATACAGAATCAGCTGTGCGGTGGCAAGGGTTTGTTCTGTGAGTCCCAGGTTCTGCAGTCAGATTTCCTCCTGCATGGAAGCAGTAGGGCCTCTGGTGAGGTTAGGGGAAGAGTAAACAAAATAGTGATGGGGAAGGTCTGTTGCTAGGACAGCAAGCCTTGTACCAAGCACGGAACACTCTTCCGTGGCTGTTCCCAGGAGTTTGGGGAGAGCAGGAAGAGGAATGCGTTTGGCTGATCAGGGTCAGGTTTGCAGGCACTGAGGCATTGCTGCTCCTGCCCAAGTAGCCACTTCCAGTTTGGCTGCCTGTACTTAACTGAGTGCTGTGGAACTTGTTTCAAGCTTGGCTATTTTGTAATAATAGTTTTGTGTAAATTGCAGTCTGGGTCCATCTAATGACAAATTTAACCTCTGAGACTTGAATGAGATGACTGAGGCAAGTATGTGAAAGGAAGCCATCAATACTTTCTTGTGTAGGTTCAAAACAGTAGGACAAAATACTTGAAAATGGACTGCGTCAGCTGGGGACTGTGGCTGGGAGGAGGAGGAACACTCACCTTCTTACTGCAATGTAAAAATAGAAAACAACCAGTGTTAATTTTCTACATCCACCGCTTCTTTTAAAAAGGTGTTTTATCTCAACAGGATTTTAAAAGTTTGTTTTTTCAATATATATTCCCAAATACTCTGGCACATGGAACGGTTAGGTACGCTTCAGCAAAGAAATACCATAAAGAATTCCACTATTTTGAACAGGTTAAAAAATCCCCCAACAAATCAAACACAAAACCATAAAGAAATAACAGGTTACTTTGTAAAGTGGCTGCTTTTTTGCAGCAATAACATGTATTAAAACTTGACCCTTGCTGTTGTAAATCTGATCCCTGTCACACAGTCTCTTTTAAAATATCTGTTTATCGACCTTAATTTCCAGAAAGAGTCATTGAACTGTTATGTTCTGGGGCTTAGGTACCTGTGGCAGCTGAGTATGCTACTGCATACTCAGCATTGCAGCTGAAAGAGGCAGGAAGGGTGACTGCAAACAAAGACGGTACTAATTGCTCCCTGCACTTAGTTAAATAGCTGCATCGGTGCATAACAGCAGGAGGGAGAGGGTTAATGAGGGGCTAATTCCATCCTCAGAGGGACCACAGGGCTGAATGGAAACAGCTGCTGCACTGCAGGCTCTGGGCTGCACAGGGAGTTGCTGGCAGCTTCGGTGAAGGGAGGGAACAGGAGAAGAATGGTATGTGGGGAAGGGAATAAACAATCCAGAAAGAAAAAGAGCATATAAAAGTATCTTATGTCGGGTCTCCGGAGAGGGGAGAAATCACCACAGCCAGGAGTGGAGGGAAGGAGAGTTCAACTGGAATTGCAGACCGGAGGAGCGGGTGCCCACCTGCGAGCCCTTGACCCCCTCTGTGAACATCAAGGCTTACACCTAAGTCAGCATGGCACAGTGTAGGTGTAGCTTGGATATTGAAACAGCATAGCTGTATGAATGCATGCTTAGCTGAGCTGGTGGAAGGTGTAGGCATGTTGCTCGGGATGGATGCTCGATGTATGTGGCAGAGCTTCACCCGAAGTGCATGCTTCTGATGGTATTTGTCAAAATATGAATATGAAAGTAGGAGTTTGGTTCACTGAAGTCAGCTGCTCAAGAGTCAAATTACCCACATCTATGTAGAATATGAATAATTTGGTTAATTGCCATCTCTGCTACATGCCATGATGTCATCACTTGAAAGTTACCTTCTTTCATATGCCCCTGTTGTGTGCACAGACATGTATTGTGCTCCTGCTTGCATACCAGCAGCTGTTACCAGCATTCATACACAATAAATCCCCAGAAACGCTTTAGCTGAAGACACAGCCTGCCCACTTCATGGAGGGGGAACTGCTAATGTCCTTCCCACTGCTTTCTCCTAAGTTTCTCGCTGCGTTTTTCCCTGCAAATGATACAGTTATTTGAGGTGGGGGTGGCAGGGAGGACAGCCAACTTTGAAATTCTCAGCACAGAGAACCATGGAATATACCCGGGAGAAATACTTGAGAACACAAGGATTGCTTATATGCAGGCTAGATTGTTAACGTAGTGGAAGTTGGTGATGTAATATATGCATAGATTGAGGTTGCTGACAGCAAAAAATCAGTGTGGCCAGCTGTGCAGCCAGGCACTGGCCCACAGGGCTGTGATGTGTCAAGCACCAGAACTGTAAAACCAAAGCAGTCCCAAGAAAGGCACCAAGGAGGATCAAAAGTGGAAGAGCTTGTCCTGTTAAATAGATTAGGGCATGTTATCCATAGATGATAAGGAAGAAAAAGGGGTGTATGTTTTGAGAGAGCATTATAAATTCACAAGTGATACGAAGAAGATCAAAAGGGACAAAAGTCATCCTTGAGGTGCAGAACGTGCAAAGCAATGACAGAGAAGCTTTACAAATGTGTACCTGGTTCTTATGTGTTTTCTTCAAATTCTCTCTGATTCACCACTCTCAGAGGCAGGATACTGGACTATCAGCCTGTGGTCTGGTCTGATACAGCACTTCTTTAGTGTGCTTTTTGACACAGGAATCTGCTTTAAGATGGGAAAACTGATTTTATTTTTTTTTTCACTGATGTTTCTTCAGTTATATTGGAGTGATTACTGTTTCAGTCTTAAAATTATATTAATGATAATATTTCTTGATATGTCTAGATTTTACAGCCCACAGAAACAATTGTTTGAGAATGTAAATGAAATTGAATGAAAAAAAATTGCACCAATGTAACTCTTCACCTAAACTGTAAAGTATTCTGTTACACAGATGGTGAAGCCATAAAAAGTGAAAAAAGTAACTTCCACTTTCATTCTACCAGATTATGTGAGTAATATGCCGCATGCTGTATAAAGATTCAAACAAGAATGCTGTATGAATGAGGTGCAATTTTTATGAAGAATTAATACAGAATAGCCTTACAACTTTGGAATCAGCAAATTTTTTGGCCTATGTGCTGTTCAGGGGTGAAAAATAAACCAAATGTTAGATGGAATAATGCACTGTTGATCCTTTTCCGTCAGGACAATTAACATGAGTAAAATATTTGCCCTACTTTAAACAGATAAGGAGGTACTGCATTGTGTTCCTCTTAAGATTAATGTTTCTATATAGGCAGCAGAGAGCACAAGATTTATTTGTAGAGCCTTATGTAGATTTACAGCTGTGCCAGTTACTGTTTGAAAGCTCTTTATGTCACGCTCACAGTGAGTCTTTTTGTGTGGGTGAATATTAGTGAAAGTGGTCATTAGAAGGATGCAGACATTTTAAAGTGTTAAGTGGAATGTGTGGCACATGCAATGCCTTTAAATTATAAATTTTGTCTCGTCCTGACCCCTGATTTCCTTTTTTCATATGTGGGTGTGCATTTGTGTGATATAAACATAAAAAATGTATTTTATCAAAATGCTGTAGAAGCAGCTTTCTGTGCTGTCCTGACTTCCTTAGAGAATTAGTAATGTTTTTTCTGTTATTATTTGATGATTTAAAGCAAAGAAAATTACACTCAAGGAGAGAACAACAGTCTCAGGGGATGTGCACTTTCCATGGAACCATGCTCTGGACTCATAAATATCTATGCAACTCCTGTTTATTTAATAGGATTGCATGGGTGAAATACGGGGTTGAATTTGGCATTCAGAGTCCAAGATAAGGAGTGAATCTGCCTTGGGCTTGGTAGAGACAGACACATAATACTGGGAATACTATGTAAATTAATCTCAAAATGTTAGAGCAATTGCTGTTTTTCTGTGTGACTGATACTTTCAAGGTTGATAATTATAAGCATCTGTAATTTCAGTAAGCGCAATTAAATTTTGAGCATGTGTATATACAAGTGAAGATTAGTTGTCTGGTAGACACATTTGAATCTTCACGTTTATTCTTTTGTAGAAAAATTGCAGGGAAAAATTCATATAAAATGAGTAGTCTTAACCCAAATATGAAGTAGTGTGATTAGAAAATGACTTTTCATTTGCATAAGTTTTTGACATATAAGAAAAATTGTTGTACACTTCTTCTTGAGGAATGAGAGAATATTTTTTATAGCAGTTGAAGAAGAAAATAGAGACATCCTCCACTGAAAAAAAACTGAAGTTCATCTGTCAAGCCTCTGTATCTGAACTTACAGTAAAAAAAGAAAGAAAATGAGGGCATTGTGGGAAGAGAGGTTAAGAGAAAAACATTTAGGCTTGTACCAGGGTTTTCCAGACACCTTTTTCTTCCCACAAGTTTTGCAGACAGAGTTTTGATCTGGGCTGAAATTCTAACCATTGCATTCATGAACACTTGAAATAGCTTCAGGTTCATAATTACTGTCTCTGCCTCTGAATTACTTTTGATCCCATCTTAACAAATTGCTGTCACCAGTTGACTCAAATGCTCTGGCTTGGTTTTGTCATGCTGCAGACACTTGATTCTCTGCAAATTTTACAGCTACTTGCTTTTATATTGGGAGAATCCTGCTAAATAAATTGCTGAAAAAGTATGAAGCTACTTGAACAAGATGCTGTGCATGACGCTACAGACAGTAATACCATGTTGAGTTATTAGTCCAGTGCATGAGAAAAAAAATATTTCTCCTGAATGGAGTAATATATCCAGGTGTTTCTGAAATACTAAAAAACTTATCTATACAAATACTTATTCAGTAAGCATGTTGAGGTCTGACAGCTGTACAGATTTATCTGTGTTAGTGCAATTGATAATAAACATTTATCAATGTTTATTTTCGCTTTTTTAGTTTGTGCACTGGAGGTTCTATTGCTTAAAGTGTAAGCCATATGACTGGGAAAGAACAATATATTCATGCAATTGAGTTTTTTTAAGCAGCTCTGGTTCATGAGCGGCCATATCTTTGTGCTGTTTGCTTCATTCCAAAGGTAGTTGCTATCAGAAGGGAGTTTGAGGCATCATGCAGAAGTCTTGCATAAGGTTTTCTGGTGGCTAGCACTAGATATGAACATTCAAATAACTGGTATCAGTTGGAGGATGAAAGGTGGTAGAGGGCATTTTCAGTTTCTTGGTTCTCTGACACTGCTTTTATCTTGCAAGGAAAAAGTGATTACTCTAGTAATCACTGAAATCTCTAGTGATTTTCAGTAATGCAAATTGTTTTTCTGGATAGAAGGAGGGGTTTTAAGTAGAATTCTTCAGTAAGAGATTTATATCAAAAGAGTTATGCCATAGAGAGCAAGAACTTCCTTGAATAGGTGTATGGACTGTTTTTAGAAAGGGGCAGCAGTTTGTTAGAATAGAGAGTAGCAGTTGTGCTTGAGACTTTACTTTATTCAGCATACTTTCATTAAGAATCTCTATATAAATGTAAAAAAACTTACTGATGTACTGAAATCCACATAAGCAGATGCTGTTTTTAGCTTTTTCTGTTCTAAACAAACTCCCCTAGCAGTATTGTAGTAACTGTTGACATACTCACTTCTTTGTAACATACTCACTCTTAGAGATTATTCATCACACAGCCTTATCAGGTCTGTATTTTGCAACAGTAGTTGTTTTGTATCCAATTTGTTAAAATTTTAAGTTTAATAAAAACATCCAGTGCAGTGGAAGACCTCAGCAGGAAATAATGTGAACTGCTCCTGCAGTTTGCCATCCATTTGCAAACTTTCAGTAGTCAGCTTTTGCCTGGTGTATTGACTAGGTAATAAGAAAGAGTAGGCAGTGAAAAATGCAAGACTTGTGATTGAAAATGCCAGGATGTACTGGGTGTTTCTTATGAGAAAAGTACTCAAAGATAACTCACACAAAGGTTTATGGCACGGAGCTGGACGGAAATTTTGGAACTGAAGTTATAGTAGCATAAATAATTTTCCTGCCTAGGGTTTGAATTAAGTCTGAAGAAATTAATGTCCTTGGAGAAGTTGTGCATCCAGTTTTGGTTGGCTTGTGAAGATTACTGGGCAAAAGAACTGACTTCTGCCTAAAATGGCAAGTTCTGGTCTAGAAAACAGTTGCTTGTGCTAAGAATTGACAGGCATGAGACACTGACCTGTGAAAATAGCATGAACTAGTCTGAGATTTACAGCCAGGAGTGTAAAGGTGGTTGATACTTAAAACCCTGTAGCCCTTATAATATATTTTCTTTCTAAAAGCATTTTAAAAACCACTTCTTCACTGTAAGCTGGGAGGTCACTGGAGACCTCCAGTGCAACTGGAAATTGCAACTTCTTTTCTACTTTTTCACCCTGGAGCAGTTTTGACTGGTGGGTGGCTTTAGGGATGCTGGGGCTCCTTCCAGGAGTGGCCATCAGAAGAGGGAGTGGCTGCTGGCCGGAGCTTAAAGGAGCAGGGAAGGGGATATGAAGTTCTCAGAGGTGCAGCTAACCTTGGGAAGGTGAAATAATTAAGAACTGTACTGAATGTGTTTTGTTAAGCAAGTACATGCACATCCAGAGAATTTTGCTGTTGCATCTGGGAGCTCCAAAGTTGATCGGCAGCTTCTAAAAATCATTTTAGAACTGTACTTTTGGAAGTTACATAGTGGACATGTAAATGTAAAGCTCTTCGGGGCATAAGCTGACTAAGGAAAGCTGGAGAGATGTTTTCTTTCTGTGCGTTTCAGACAATTGGGCAAGTACATCCTAGAGGATTTGGTAGGTTTTTTTGTTTGTTTTCTGGATTGAGTTGGTTTTGGTTTGTTTTTTTTATGGCTTATGGTAGAAACAAAGTGCTGATTGGACCTGGCAATACAGATCTTATTTCTCTAAATTTATGGTGACAGCAGATCACATGGGTCATTCTGGAGACAGAGATCCTTTGCATCATTGTAAGTACAGCTTTATTGCTATTCCACAGTCCTATCTTTGAAAATCAGAAGTTATTTTGAGATAGTTTTTGGAACTAAGAACATGAGATACTTTAGTAAATTATGAATAAATTAGCATAACAAGTACTGTCTAATGTTTGAGTGGTTCTTGAATGGCAATCTCTGTTTTGAAAGATCTGGATTATTGTCAGTCAGAAAAAACTGAGGCTGAAGGAGCAAGTTAAGTTGTTACAAAAAATGGCAGAATACTTGGTAAACAATCCAATGTGCATGAGCTGATAGCCTGTCTGAAATGTTGCAGCCAGTGCTGGACTGCGGGTCACCATAATGCTAAATGCAGAGGGTTGAGTGAGGTGCATTCTTGGGATTAGTTTTGCACTCCTTTTGTTCCTGAGGGGAAAAGAGTGTGCCCATCACCTCAAGAAACTGGAATGGAACAGAGAAAAGGAGTTTGGCATCCTGAGATTTCAAGGGAAAAGGACCTGCACTGAACCTTACTGTTTTTCTCCTCAGTTAATTTTCTCTGGGGATGGGAAAAAATAAGTCTGTTCTCTTTCCATTGGTGCAGTTATAAAGAGATAATTTGCCTTACTTAAATTATGTTGAGAGTAAGTGTAAGGCCAGTAAGGATGCTAAATGAGTTCACTGAAGGGGGATAAAATCCTTCTAAGGCAGGACCGAGGACCTAGCTAGGACCTTCCCTAGCTCATCATTTTGTAGTAATTTTTTTTTAATTGTTTTTAGTTAAAGAAAGGCTGTGATTGCAGACAATATGTTGAAAAATGAGGACAGTATTTTGTTCTAAGCTTAGTCTCCTCACAACCTCATTTTCATACCCTGCATTACTGTTGCTTTGCTCCTGCACTGGGAGTTGGAATAGCCACAGGTTCCTCCTCTGGATGGTGAAAGCAAGGGTGACCATTCCTGCACAGTGTAAATGCCAGTTCTGAGGCCATCGGTGTGGACGTGCCACAGGGAACGTTCTTAAGAATCCCAAACGAGTGAACTTTCCCAATGTGTAGTTGTTTTCTGCAGTCCCCAGATTCAGGTGTTTGTCTCCTTTTGTTATTTTTAGATCTCAGTATTTGGCTTGTCATCTCATGTCACCTAAAATTTTCTTCTCAATGATACTGTAAACATCTGTTTCAATAGAAGTAGAGCCATTTGTCTAGGCCTCGGGCATACTCAGAAGTGCAGTTAGCACCATGGTCCATTCATCAAGTGTGAATTGCCAGATTAATTTTTCAAAGGAAAATCTTCCATGATTGTATTCTTTGGTTTTTCCTTTAGTACATTTAAAAATTGATCGTGCTTACCAGAATAGGATTAGTTTACCTCTTCTGTGTACTTTTTAAACAATCTTTAGTGTATTTTCTTTATGGAGCATTTTTTTTTGCTTTGATTTAGTTGGAATCGTTTTTTGGGTTGGTTTAAGAAATAGTTTGACATACTCACAAGTGCCTGCAAATGTTAATTTTCAGTTTAAAAAACAACCCAAGCAACTTCGGTTGAAATTGTTTATAAATAATACAAACAGATTGAAAACATCTTCTGCAGATTTTTCAAATTAAAACTGTGTCTTACAAAAATTTGGTCTTTGTTTTTCTAGAATCTGAATGGCTCCATCCTGGCAAGTGTTGGCACATTATTTGTTTAGTATTGCACAAGCATATGAAGTAACTGTCTAATGTTTAATATGACAATAATTGCCTCAGAAGCACAGTCACAAAATGTCCATTTTGTGTGTCACTTTGAAAATGCGTAGGCTTTTTATTAGCACGTAACAGTTGTTTCAGACATAAAGTTTTTGGGGCATATTTATAGGCATATCCAGCAATTCAGTGATACCACCTTTTTAGTAATTTTGACTTTGCCTCAGGTAGTTACAGGGCTGTTGACTGGTATTTCAGGGCTTTGCTCTTGAGATCATACAGCTGAAAATGTCTGGGGAATATTGATCTCTTATGTCACTGCTTCTGGGATATGGTTATTCTTTTATGTTTTCCCTTCCATTTTGTCAGTAAATTCACAGAAACTGAGTTCGATTACATTTATTTCATCTCTTGGACCATAAAAAATGCACCTTTTATGGGCCGTGGGTAGGAGAAGGTGGCATGAAAATTGTGCAGGACAGAGAAGAAAAATGGTTGAGCATAGTTACACATTTATATAGCAATCACTTCAAGTAAGCGTTGTTTGCAAATAGTGCTGATCTGTGCTCCTGATCAGATGTAAACTTGACAACGCCTTGGAGTTTTATCTATAATGAATGTCTGTAACAGGAGTTTTGTATCTTTTCACTTCTCCCTTAGAAAGATTTTTAGGCTTTGCATCGACTTTTGTTTCATTTTGTTTGTTTGTTTTTTTTCCTGGTTTTGTGAAGCAGTGCTGTGATTTCCTTCACACTTACTGTTCCATGTAATTTTTTCCTCTGTACCTTGTTCACATGTCTTCAGTATATCTACCATGCCTTAGCATGAAAGGTTCTCATTCACCTCA
Organism: Promerops cafer; assembly: GCA_013398275.1. Lineage (NCBI taxonomy): Eukaryota > Metazoa > Chordata > Aves > Passeriformes > Nectariniidae > Promerops > Promerops cafer. Next base: position 37,831 of record VZSE01004862.1, read on the forward strand.
GCGGATAAGTGCCAGCCTTGTCTGTGCTTTCCCTGGACCAGCCCTGATATTGTTCTGTACTGCCATTTATGAAAGTTAGCAATCCACAGCACAGCCACAGCCCTGAGATTGCTGAAGGTTTTATTGTTCTGTCTTCAGAGGTGTTTTTCACTATGAACTTACATTACCACCTTTTTCATTCCTTGACTGCAATTCCTCTTTCCCTTGAAGAAAGGTGTCAGAAAATACAATGGATAGACATTTGCTGTTTTGCCCTTTCTGCACTGTTAGCTGGAGTTCTAACTTGTATTTTCCATGTTGTCCTCTACACCTATCGTCTCTCATGTTGCAAAGCAGCTTGAGTTTTCAAAGCCAGCATAGTGTCCAGTGTAATTTGGAAACAAAAGAATTGGAAAGTTTTGAGAGAAGAGGCAACATTCTTAATCAGATGTTTTTATGTATACTGCCTGTCATTAAACTAAGTAGTTGCAATACACAGAAAATGTCCATGTTGTGGATTATTTGCACTAAACTATGCAACATGCCAGTGGGAAATAAAAAAGAGGAGAGAATGTCAGAGCCTAGTACTCTCTGACCAAGTTCTTTTAGACAGTCTACATGTGGAAGGTGTGATGCTTAACATCAGATTTATTTATTTGAAGATAGTTGATGGTACACGGGATTTGTGTTTTAGCATCATGACACAAAAGACAGTGAGAACACAATACAGATACAAGTCAAACACAGCAGAGGAGAGCAGTTGCAGTGCACAGCTCAGTCGCAGCACCGGTGTGGTTCCCAACCTCTCTCTAATGTAATCACCACCACCACCCTGGGCCTCCCTGGCCTTGCCAGGAGTAAATGTGTGAATTGAAACTGGCTCAAGCTCATCACTCGCTTTGAAATTCTGTCAGTTGATTATGTTTTTATAGTTTTTATTTTGGGCTGAGGCATGTATAACACCCCCCACACTGGCCTGGCTAACTCAGGGAGATATTCACACTCTTAATGAGCTTGGGGAGAAATACACACCAGCTGATTTTTTCAGCTGTTGTTAGTTGTTTATCTAAATCAAAACCGACCCTCAGGTCCTCTTGGTTTTGAGATCAAGTCAGTTTTTTTTGCAACAGCTGCATGCAGTCCCACCCAGCCACATTCTTCCTGAGCTACACAGACACACCACCCTGGCCCATCTCTGATCCTTCTCCCATGGTAGAGCTTTAGTGATCAGCCACAGAGGACACACATAGAACAAATAAACTGCTCTTTTGGTGTTTGGTTGCTTTGTATTGGTATATAGTTTGGTATGATTTTATGGCTCCCTGGTTATGTCAGAGGTTACCTTTCTGAACATCAGTTCCCAAACTGGTGTGCAGCAGTACTGTAGCTGAGGAATGCAGGAAACAAGAGGAAAAAGATAAGATTAGTACTTTAATTTCACAGAGAATTACGTGCACAGGTCCTTTTTGTAATTCCTCTGTTGAAAATAGCAAACATGTGCACTCAGTACAACTGGTTTTACCAATATGGTTTAATTAGTCTGGTTCCAGGCTGAGGGAATGAAAAATGTGGATCCGATTTAGTGGTGAGGATCACATTTCACAACGGCTGGGAAAAATGCTGAGTGTAATAGTAATTTTGGGGCTTTTCAGGGCTTTACCCTTACCATTTTTTCAGCACCCTCCTTCATTGCCCTTTGTGTCTTTTTCTTGGGTTGTTCTTCGCCTCAGAACACTTTTGGTAGTGTGTATGACAATGCAAAAGTCACCTGCTTCCTTGGCATTCAGTTCATATTATTATCCCATCCACTTCTGTATTTGTTTCCCACAAAATTCTTCAGAAACCCGACTGCCCACAAATGTTGTTCCTAATTCCTGCATAAAATATTTCACAGCACTTCAAAGCACAGTGCAAAATAGGCATCACATATCATGTCTGCAGTATTGTATGAAATGCTTGTAGAAGCAGGTGGATAATGAGGAAGAAACTGCATTCATAAAGGAGGCTTGATCAGAGGTCAGGAAGATGCTTTTTCTAAACTTGTTCTTATGTTTTTATAATTATAGTACCTTTCAAAACTTAGCTGTACATTGGTTTGCATTTTAACAAAAGCATATTATGCAGTTTGTTATTTTACAGTAGTAATGTCTTATAATAATGATAATAAATAATTGTTATTGTATATTTAATATATTAAAACCTGACAGGATAATATTGGGTATAGCATGTGGTGTATATATGTTTCAGTAAGCAACCTGCTGTTGTTACTGCAATGAAAGCTCAAGGAAATTGTAGCTTCTAAGCTAAGATAGGTAATTATTTTTTTATTTATACTATGCATCTAATGTATTTTCTTGAATGATGGTAGAGAAGCAAATTGGTTGGCTAGTCTGACCCTTCTTGTCTTTGTTCTCACATGTTGACCTTGCATGTCCTGTTGGACAGTTTGGGTGCCTCAGCATCACAACAGTGGTTACTTTCTTGATGGAATTCGAGTAGATGTATTGGATCAATATATAAAGTTTTTGAACAACACAGGCTTTGTCAGTTGACTGTGTTCTCTGTATGAAGTAGGTCTCTGTGCAGTCTGTTGCTTAAAGGTTCAGACCGATGTCTTGTGGAAGCAGAAATCTTTGTGCTGTGTGTAATAATTTTGCACACTGCTGAGTTTTTGATCTGTTTCATAATCTGGAGTCATAAAGAGACAGCCCACCTTGAACTATGAATGTATGGTATGAATGTTAGTCGTAGTGACTCTGCCTTATCTGTCATTGTTTGCTGAGGAGAGGAAAAACCAGTAGGCAACCCCTGATTCTCTCCTTCTCAGTTGTCACAATCCTGTAGTGGTTCAGTGCTGCAGCGTTACAATTGGGGTTGACTTACTGGTTGAGATTTTTAAATGGAGCCTTTCCAACTTCAATAGTTTGGATTATTAAACTTGATTTCTAAACATGAACTTTATTTTTCCCCCACCCACAATACTCCTGCATGGACTGTAGCTCTTTGCTCAGATGTTTGCTTTTTTGAGTTACAGCAACATCCAAAGATCATGTTCCAGTTCCCACCTGCCTTGTGATAAACAAGCACACTGGGAAGCATGGTCTGTGGGAGCACTCACACCTTAAGGGAAAGTGCAGCAATGGTTCATAACACCTTTTTCATGAATTAGAGAGGAGAACTTGACTCGGCCATGAATACACAGTTGCACTGGGTCGGTTAACCTTATGTATGCCGTAGTAGCTGGAGGCATCACTTGCACATCAAACTAGAGTATCTCAAGCAGCCCTCCTCTGTTATGATAGCTTCTTTTTGCCTAGTCTGCCCTTTCAGTAACTTTTTAAAAAATTATTATTTTTTATTTTATTTTATTAACACTTGGAAACTGAAACAGTCCAATTAATGAAAGGGTAGTTTTGGATGGTGAAAGATGCAACAAGCTTTCCTTGTCATTAATAAAGCCATCCTTTGGTTGCTTGGAGAAGAGAGACACTATATTGAACACAGAGATGGATGTAACTCACTTATTGGACACCCATGTTTGGCAGGGGCTGCTAGGCCAGGCAGCAGGGTTGCTGTAAAACCAGGCACAATTCATGTTGTTTCTGACCCAGCTTGCAGTGTGCTAGGGGACGTGAAGAGCAGCTGAGCTGACTGCAGAGGGTGAAGAGGACAAAGACAAATCCATTGGAAGTCTGCCTTGTTAGTTCCGCTGTTCAGAGAACAAGTTGCTTTTCATTGAGATTTTCAAATTAATGGTGTCCTTTTATATTACAAGGCCATGTGTATGGGCATTATTAGCCTTGTATTTAATTAAAACAACAGCTGGTGATCATTTAATTACAGTGTATGAAAGGGAATGATACTTGACTATGTAGCATTGTTTTATTCAAATTGGAGAATTGTAGCCCTTTCTCATGTACTATTTGAAAGCTGTGGTGAAGGATGCATATTCTGATGAACAAACTTGTGAACTTTATTGCAACAATTCTACTCTGTTGTGGGAATAAGGTGAAACAGTGGCTTAAAAAATTCACCAGCTTTCCTGAAAATTGGAAGCAAGTTATGAACAGATTGGTACAATTGGTCTGGTTCTTTTTTCTCCACTCTGTAAAATCAGTGCATTGTTTCCTGTGATAGGAAGGAAAGCCTTCTGCTGAAGGCCAGAAATACTTAAAAGTATTCAGGATGTTTCTGGCTTTATTAAGAAGTTCCAGTGTACATACTTTATAGAAGCTGTGTATGATATGCCCATAGCAAGCCTGAGTTACTGGGTTTTTACATGAAAAATTAGGCTTCCTTGAGAATCTTAAATGTTCTGCAGCATATAATTGTGCCTGTGTATATTTTTACTGTAACAAATAACTGCATATGTGTAAGGTATTTTTGTAGCTGATGTAATAAAAATCCTGTTGACTCACAAGTGAGGATGCCCAGGGAATAACTAGTTATACAGCATTTAAAAAGGCAGAATTCACATCCAAATATCTTTTTAAAGTTATCTTTTGTGTCTTGAAGGCAGAGTTTTTTTCTTTAACAATGGGAACACTGTACGTGAAGAAGCAGTTGCCAAATGATCTGGTCTCTCTGCTGTCAGGCAGCTGCTTTCACATGTCAGTATGGGAAAACAGCTATGGTTTTGCTGGCTTCCAGTATTATAAAGGTAGAATTTATATCAAAATAGGACTCACTAGCTGATTCATAGTAAATAAAACAAGAAAAATTACTTTTAGGTGACCCACCCAATAGAATATCAGATTGAGGGACTGAAGGTGGGTGGAGGATTAGAGGCAGAGTTTGTATTTCAGCCTGAATCTTGGCAGCAGAGCAGTGTTTGCTGTGTTGCTTGGTCTGGTGTGAAAGGTCACTTCTGTTTTCATACCCAGTATAACTTGAAGCTGTTTCTTTACGACTACAGAGGAGGACTTCAGGGCTAGTGGCTTGTTCTCCTCCTGGACTTTCCAGTTGCAGTTGTCAATACTTAGTGTTGAATTCTGGCTGATGCGTTTAGTGAAACGATGAGTGGCATATTTAAGGACAAGAAGAGAGTGGGAACAATTAAAATTCTTTTAAGAACTGCTCTTGGTTTACTAAGTTGTGTAGCTAACCAGTTTCAATGTTGTGAGTTATCCTTGCCTGATGTATATTTCCGCATGCTATCAGCTAAGTGTAGAAAGTATCTTTCATCCAAAGGATCTGCTGCAGAAAGAAAAACACTTCAGGTTCTTCCTGTGTGGGTTAGTAGATAAGAATCTCTGAAATTCATTGGCGTGGGACTGAGGAGAGCAACAACTGCAGAAGAGTAGCTCGCAGTGGAGTAAGCGTTAGTTGCAAAGTAAAACCAAATCCTTTGCATGGAGTTATCCACTTTCAGCAAACTGACAACCTCTATATGTCTAAAGGCATCAAAACATGGTACACCTCATTCTATAATGCAAATCTTAGTTGACATTTAATGTAAGGTTTTGTAGCACAAGACTACATATCGCCTTCGTTGAGGCTATATCTCAACGAAGTAGAGTTAGAACTAATCTACACATTCCTAGCTGAATTATTCCTCATTGTATTTACCCTTACAAAAGATATGGTGAAGGAATGTCTGTGCTGCCTGGAAAGAAAAATTCCATGTTAAAAAAATTATTAGTTAAATTGTTAGTTGCATGTGGATTTCTTCTAGACTTTGTTCTACTGAAGTTCCTATTAACTACCACAGAAATCCAGCATTACTGTAGCTGCTGTATAATACTATCTCTTCTCTAGTGTTAAATGGCTTGTGAATTGGTTCATTTGTTTCTTTCCTTTCTGTCTTCCAGCTTCATTTAGCAGCCCTGGCTTCATTAAAGGGAGACATTGTGGAGCTTAATAAGCGTCTACAACAAACAGAAAAGGAGCGTGACCTGTTGGAAAAGAAATTGGCAAAAGCACAGGTGAGCAATAGTAGTTCAAGATTCTGAAGATGATCCTTGATTTTGTGCAGTCCTTGTTCCTCAGAGAGAGGATAAAATACCAAACAATGTCACAAGTCAAAAGAATTTTAAGACTGCAAAACACTTAGTTGCCATGGGTTGTACCTTTTATGTGTTAAAGACATTCTTCTAAAAAAAACCCCTAAAAATTAATTAGATTTGTTTTGAAGTCAATATAAGCAACAAGTGCTTTGAATTATTGTAGAATATAAGAATTACAGCTTGCTCTCAGTGGATTAGATAACTGGTTGCAGAGCCTTGCACTCCTGGGTCGCATTTAAACACAACACGACGCTGATCAAAAGTTATTGTCAATTTTCAGTGCTTTGATGTTGTGTGAGAAATTACTTATGATCTCAGTCTAGCTTCCAGAAAGCCAGTTGTAATTATGGAGTTGTGGAGAACACAGCCAGTGGAAAGCCAAGGGGTTAAATAAGAATAAGGTTGGAACTCTGATGCTTTCATAGCTCTTATATAGAGGCAGATGCAAACAAAGAAGATCAAACGATTGTTTTTAATATTTCTCTCTTCTGTTAAAAAATCCTTATTTTCAGATACTGCTATTGTACCAAATACCTTTTATAAGTAGTTAACATTTCAAAACTAATTCAAAATACTTGGATAGAGACAAACACAGCATTTTGTCCTGTAAAGTATGGCACCTTATTTGTTGCTCAGAGATGCTGTAGAATCTCCAACCTTGGAAGTACTCAAGGCACCTGGACCTGGTCTTGGGTTGGGTAAGGGACTGAGTGAGTAAGTTCCAGTGGTCCCTGTCATCCTTAGCCATTCCATGATTTTGCAGATTTAAAGTTTTCAGTATTTATTTCATTTTGATGAGACCTTTCATCTTTGTTACTTAAATTCAAGCCAAATATAGAAGTGTTTAAGCAGTCTTGATTTTCAGGCTCTTACTTCAGTCCTCCCTTATTTTGGCCTTTGCCTGCATTCCCTAATGTTTTTTTTCAGCTGCCTTTAAGATTTATGGGCTTGTAAGTGATACTGTTATTGCAGACCATCAATGTAACATCCAGAAATAAAATCACTTTCATGTTTTTATTCCCCTTGATATGTGAGCCAGAGCCATGCTGGGAGTTAACATGGTTTATCAGCTATAATCCTGAGAGCCTTTTCTAATTTCTGTGGCATTCTTGGGATAGAGTCCTCTTTCTGGCTTACAGTTTGATATGAGGCTGCATTTGACAGTCATTAAACTCTCAGATGGATTCACCGTATCCAAATGATCCACATCATTCTGCATGATTGCACTGACTTTATAGTTGTTATTTATAACTTGGGAGGGCCTGGTGCTAACCACAGGTTTTTTGTTAGTGTTTTATTTTTATTTCTGGGTCCTTATTTAAAAATACACATATAATATCCCAGCCAGTGAAGAGTGCCTTGTAGGTGCTCCCATACTTGACCAAATACACACTGGTGGCAACTGGGATTAAGGATCAGTTCTTAATACCAATTAACATGTGCTTTGTTAGCTGAAGATTGTTTGGTGTTTTCTTTGATGGGTTACCAATTATGCATGTGTACATAGTGCTTGGTTTGTAATGCTGGGGGTTTTACTTGATACTGAGTCAGGCAGACATAGTGATCAGTGCCTCCTGACCTGTGAAGAGCACACAACTGGAATATCTGCAAGGCAGGCTGATAGCTAGATTTCAGATAAAAAAGTATTTTTAATGAACAGTTTTATATAAATGTTTAATGATTTATCTCTTTCAAGTTTATTTTCTCTAAAGCCCTCAAGAGAATTTAGTATGTATTAAATCAAATACAAATCTTTCTTAAGGAGTTCAAACCACTGAACAAACACAACTCGTATATTCAGTGTGTTGGCAGTGCTTAAGTGCTGAGACATACACTGGTGAAAGTATTGCACCTTGTCTTCTTTTTCTAACTGCACACCAAGTACGTGTGCCATTTTACATAATGTTTTAAACTTTTCTTCCCACTCCACAGAGATTCTCATTCATTATTCTTTCCTCTCCAGCCTCTGTCTAATGTGAATCAGAGGTTCAGAAGGCATAAATTAAATAGGAGGTGTTTGAGGTTCTGCATAACCATACTCAGATGCTAGTGGGTCAGTATTAAATCTCTATTCTGCATCTGGACTATACTTATTAAGGCAGCACATGTTTGATTTTAGCTGGCATGGTAAATGCTCTCTGCAACAAATAGCTCTTAAAACGCATTTTTGGTAATACCTTTCCCATCATTTCATGAGGCATGGGAGGCATTTGGAAGAAAGGATTAGTGATTAGCAGAGTGGAGGTGATTTGGGGAACCACAACTCAAGTAATAGATGACAAATGGTGAAGAAAGCTTGTTGGACAGCCTGGGCTTAAGGTTTTGTGAAGTGATGTAATTGATTAGTGGTTGTTGTAGCATACTCATTTCCAGATCTGCAGCCCGTGGAGACCAGATACAGCATTTGTCTACATGCTTCTATTATTTGAGTAACACAGCAGATCTCTTGGTCTCTGTGTTTTTATCAGTGTACAATTCAGCAATAAAGTGATCTCTTGAATGAAATTTGCTGTAAAACACTGGTCAACCATAACTAATGTCTTCTTCCAAAAATCTTTCTGTGATTATGAGAACTGTAGTGCTTTCTACTGGCTCTGTGTGGCACAGTATCCTGGCTTTGATAGTGATAAACAGTGGGAGTTTGAAGGGACAGCATTAGAAATGCACATATGGAACTGTTCTCCTTCATATCCCCCACCTTTCTGCCAACATCTGTGAGCAGGAGGCCACATCACATTTTATAGTCCTCTATAGTCCTATCCTCCATGGATTTATATAATCTTCTTTCTAATCCATCTACATTCTTGGCATTTCCAATATCCTGTGACATTGAGTTCTGCAGTTCTGTGATTAAGCATGAGATTTAATAACATGCTAAATGTTTCAGCAAGTACAAGAAGAATAGATAATTCACTTACTATATTTTTCTCATAATTTCATCTCCTTTCACAAGGCTGTCCTGCTCTCTCATTCTTTGTGCTTAGTCATTGTTATTTTGGATTTTTATAATAGCTCTAGACAAAGAATGTGCTGTATTGTTCTGGATCCTGTGTCACAGCAGTAAGTCTCATTACTGCAGAAATAATTCTTTGCCGTCCTCTTGATTATTCAGAATAGAGGGAGGAACAGCAGAATTTCAGTATAAGAATAAAACCAACACTGTAGACATAAGATCAGAAGCAACATTCTCTGTAGACATGTAAGAACATGTGAACTTCACAGGAAGGCTTCAGTTTCTCATTTAACAGAGAAACTTGAAATAGAAATGTATGGTGTTCAGATGAACATTGAAATTTTTTGTTCTGTTGTGTGATGTCCTTATATGACATGGCTTAATTCTATGTGCTTGTATTCATCTTCCACATTAAGTATACACAGAACAATTAATTCTCACCATGCATGCTTTTGTGATTGAGGATTTAGCACTATATATTTGTTTTTATCCTTAAATTTAGATTAATGGATTGCCACTTTTAAATCTGCCACTCCTCTCAAATTAAAACACTGTATTCGTTGAGCAAAGATTTTTAGCTTCTGTAATCCTGTTAGACAGGTTTATCATTGTGGCTTCTTCAGGTGATGACTTGTATTCTTGGTGAACAACACCACAGCCAGTGTTTGTCTCTGCAGGGCCTGGGGCACTGGGGCATCTCTTAATGAGCACTGCTGCTAGTAGTTGGGGTTTTTTTGTCCTCTGATTGAACACTGCAAATTTAATATAAAGGTTAACATAATTTAACACATTGTTAGTGTTTTCTTTCACTAGGAATTTGTGTACATTAATAGGCAATAGAATCACTTGTTCAGACAATAAGCTTGAATTAAAATGTTTTCTCTTATCATCCTTCTCCCTCATACACTTCTGGCTGTTATTGTTGTTTCCCAGCATCAAGAGATCAGACAATGTTGTTTCTAACCATTGTTAATTTTTATTGTAAATGAAGTAACCTTTTTAATCTGTACCAAAAAACAACCAAGAATTCTCAACTCAAATTGAGAACTGTGCTCAGTTTCCCTCATGACCCCAACAATTAATTGCTCATCTTTTGCAGCCTCTCAGTGGGTTATCCCTGTGTTTGCTTTCTCAGGGAATTAGACCTCTTACGGGTTTTGAGACTGGAGCTCTTAAGTATGAGGCTGAAAGAGAGATGAGGAGAAGGGTATAAGGTATTTATTGTGTGACTGACTTGCAAATAAATTTTAAGAGCTGAATGTGTACACCTTGGAAAGAAGTAGAGACTGGTGGCAGATTGCTGTTTTGAGACTCAAAAAATAAAGATACTAAGGAGGATGGTGAACATCCACAGTATCCTAGAGAAAAACTTCAGCAGTGGGTAGAAAAACATGCATTTGTTTCTTTCCCTTTTTAAGTTTTCAGATGAATAATAAAGAGCAATCCTCAATAGCCAGAAGAATTTTCCACTGGTGCATTTTGGGATTCATATTTAACCATTTTTCCATTGCTTGGATGCTTTTGCCATTTTCACTTGATGACTGACCAGAACTTAGGAGATGTAATTCTGTTCCACCTCCAAGACAGAGCAGTCCTTAGCATCATGGCCTGTCTTCTATAGAGGTTTTCCTTTCACCTTTTTCCAGTTGCTTTTACCTAAGATAATTCAAGAGCTCTTTAAAAAAATCAGATGTGAACCTATTGTCACATATTGCCAGACTGCTGGTTGTTCACAAAGTACATCTCTCACCAAATGATGTTATCCTGAAAAATGGTGACTGAGAACTGGCTGGAGAAAACAGAAATCAAGTCGTAATGTAGCTGAGACCCATTAGCAAAAGCCCATATGTCTTCAGTCAGTATAAACAAATTCAGCTTTTCAGTGCATAGCTTAGAAAGATGAAAATTGTTGTGATAGGTGTTTTATTTATTGTCTGGAAACAATTATTACACACTCTATCTGAAACATCCCTTTGGTTTAAAAGCCAAAAAAACCACCAGTGCAGATAATAGATTGATCTGGATAATGCTGAGGTAGCATTTGGGGGCATATTTGTGTGTTCGAGGAGATTCAGGTTTAGAAAGGCTGAAGGAGCAACTCTGTATTGCCCCTAAATCTGCTCTAAACATTTTCTCTATGTTATTTCTGCACTTTGAGAGCTGTGGTAGTTCGTCAGAAAGACACAATGTTACAATGTGGAAATGTGAGAAATAAGCTGTAGAATGATCCTACAATAAAGAGTCATCATAATGTACATGTACAGCTGTATCAGTTGCCAACATGAAGTTCCATAAGCCAAGTGAACATTATAAGTCTTCTGAAATGTGTTGCTTTCCTCTCCTTGCAGTGTGATGATATAATCTGTTTCTCTTAGTGTAGATGAAAGTGATTTTTGCCACAGCTGAAGGTAGCAACTATTTTCCTGTAGTCTGTGGAAGGGTGCTCCGATGTGTGGGCTACTTTTAAGTGTGCATATTCATGGAAGTTAAAAAATTGTGGAATAAATTTATTTAAAGTTCAAAATAAAAATGTTACTGAAGCTTATTGTAAATTTTAATTTTCAAGCAGTCTTTTACGTAGATGATGTTCTCAAGCTGTGAATTTAAGTGGCCAAAAAATGTGGGAGCAAATTATGAAAATTCTGGCACACCTACTGTTTTGTGTATATTATTATTATTATTTGTAGTCCAAAGGGTTTAGGGAGTTAGCTTGTATTGAGTGGTTACTTGATTTGATAAAAAACCTTTTTGGTTCAGCAGTTTTGGAGGACCTCCATTATTGCTGTCAATTTTGGCCCTTAGAAATGCTACGATTTTACATTGCAGCTCTTCAATTTAGGAGTGTGGGTTTTATACTGATAAGTGGCTTGTGAGTTTACTTTTTTTGACAGCATACTCGGCATTGTGTGATTGCAAGGAGGCTTGACTGAAGGGGGTCAGAAGCAAAATGTTAGAAATCAAACTCTTGCCAGCCACTACCAAGCAAAACTTCAATCAGCATGCAGTGTTGGCTTGTAATTGCAGTGGTTTGTAATGGTTTGCTGTAATTGAAATAGAGCATGTGCTGGCCTGAAGAGTAAGCCAGGGAGGCTACATTTAAAATACTATGGGAAGGAAAAAGGAGCATTTTGGGATATGTGTAAAAAACAAGCAGTCATGTAGCTCTTTAATTGTTCAAATCATAAGCATTTTATTGGAGATTACGACCATATTGAAAATATGCTATGTTACCTATAAACATTAATAAAAACAAGTACTTGCACTAGAGAAGAAGTAAAACCCTCGAAGTGTGATTACTTTATAATAATGTGGTTTCTGCCGTAGAATTTGTTCTAATTCAGACCACATCAGGGACATCCTAGGATTCAAAGATCATATATTTATAGCTATTTTGAGTTGCAAATAGTGGGGTTTTTTCAAGCAAAAATGGCAACTTCTCTTTAGGCAAAAACACAAATAATGAAAGTACAGTGCATAGTCTGTCAGTTCCTCAAATACTGTGACTGCCTACCTGTGAGTACCTGTCAGTGTTTTCTGTCTTTTTCTCTTGCTAAGGCGCTGTTGGTTTGATGGGTCGGGGAACCACAGTGCTGAGCACTCCTGTCCTGTGCCCAGTCTCCCTGCAATTGTCCATAACACCCCTTCTGTTTCCTTGCCTCCCTGCTGCAGTGTGAGCAGTCCCATCTGATGAGAGAGCACGAGGATGTGCAGGAGCGAACGACGCTGCGCTACGAGGAGCGGATCACGGAGCTGCACAGCATCATCGCCGAGCTCAACAAGAAAATCGATCGGCTGCAGGGAGCAACCATAAGGTACAGCAGCTTCCTGGGAGCTCTGGGCCAGGGCAGGACTGCTGCAAGACGTGGTGTGAGTTGCACTCCCATACGATGACGACTTTCAGGCTTGTCATGACGGGTACTGAATAGCTGCCCATAATTAAGGTGTGTGTTCTGCGTGGTATCATCCCAAGCACCCAAGAAGTGCTGCCTTCTCTCTGGCAAAGCCACGCTTCGCAAAACCCACAAGCACTGCAAAACATGCACCCTGACATCTAAATACTCCTTTTTGTAATGTGCCAGGGTGCCATATAAGTGATAGCGATGGTGTGTCAAGGAAGGTGAAGACACCCGACTTGAACCTCTGCTTTTAACTTTATTTTGCAGCCTTCTGTAGATCACCTAAACAAAATAATCTGTGGGAGAGATATGGTTCAAATAGATTCCAGTAGGTTTTGCCTCTTCTTGTGCTGGCTTTTTTGACAAAACACAATGGTACAAATCATGTTGTTGCCTGGTTCTGCAGCAGCAAAGCTTGGGGTATTCACTAGGTGGTTACTGTGTTAAAATAAACTTTACATTTGACTACATGGAAACATTTTTCCTCACTGGTTTTTACATATTATTTTCAACATAGAAAAGTTGGACTAGAGTGCAGAAGGAGCTTACTTAAGTTTACTTAGTGAGGATGCAACTATATGCCAGAATCTGGGGATTTTCTAGAGAACATCATGTTAGATTTGATGTGTCTGTAGGTAATGTTGATGTGGTGCTCTAGCCATGTAGCCAATTTTCAATTTTCCTTTACCTGTTAGCTGCACTTTTTTTTGGTAATTGCTTCATTTCTTCTTCGTTGTAAATACTGCTGCTAGCACAAGGCAATGTTGTTACAACAGACTACTAGCACAAGTTAATGTTGTTGATTACTCACTTAATCTTTCATGAAAATATTAGTATGCAAAAAGAAGAATGTTTGGTGTACCATAAGTAAGAAGACATATCATCACACACGTACTTATCACTACTAAAGCAGTGTTAGAATCACATGTTCATGTTATTTAAGAACATAAATACTGTTGCCTATGAGATGATTATAACTAGCAATGGTCATGGTGAGATTTTTCAGGTATTTTCTATGCTGGTAGTGGTTCTCTGAAAAAAGTCCCCATGACACTCTTCTTCACTTATGCTTGATACCTCTGCAGACAAACTTCCCATTTGTCTTTTGAAGAGACTAGTTGAAAAGCAAAATCTGAGAAAGCATGAGAGCTGCACTGTTGTTTTTTTTTTTTCTTGAGTGACAGAAAAACTCTATGACATTTAAGAAAAATATTACATAGAATTCATTAAAATGGTGTGTTTGGAATCCTTGTGGCAAAGTAAATGCCAAGTAGTGTTCAATTATGAACTACTGGAATCAGGTGGATAGTCTGAATGTTTAACCATGTCCATAAATGAGTCAGCTGTGACATGCACAGGAACGTGAGGTGTAAGAACCAAGCCTGATGAGATGTACCTGTTGCTTCTCATGAAAAATGCACTTTTTCTGTCCCTTTTGGGTGGTTCTGGCCTTTAAAGGCATCAGAGCAATATTGCTGCAACAGGTGCCACACCATTGTCATGCCCCTCCAGTTTAATTCAATCATATGAGAGCTTGTTTTGCTCAGACAGCTGGAATGCCTCATCTGTTTTTATTTGTTTTGGTTTTATTAGTAAGAACAAAAATCGTTTGTTAAGTTAGTGGCTCTTTTTGTTTCCTTTAATGATGGAAATAGCTTATTTTCTTTGGCGGGCCAATAATTTGTCTGGGGAACAGAGGAGTAATATTCCTTCTGAAAATGGAAACTGAAGGGACTCCACAGGGTTTGTAAAGCCAGCGGAAAGAAGGAAAGCTGATACCTCCTGCTGCGGCTTCCTGTAAATCCAGTCTGGGATCCACACGTGTCAGTCTCGAGAAGCTGTCCGTGCACCCCACAGAGCAGGGGTGGTGCAGGTGCTGTCCTTGCTGGAGCAGGTGTGACTCACAGCACTCCACCCTTGGCTCTGGGGGCTGTTGAATCCGAGAGCTGGAACAGAACAGTCCTGAGAGGAAGTGTTCTGGGAGCATGGCCCTGCTGGGGCCTCAGCAGTTACACTTCGCTCTAAAACAGGAGGATTTTAGTTTTGATTTGTCTCTTTGAAACATGCAGGTAGTATTGAGCAGAGGCTTTATGTGTGCTGTCACAAAATTTGGGCCTGTTTTTCTGGAAGCAGAGTTTACATTAATTGCATAACAGATACATGTTTCCCCAATGCTGACACATTGAGTCTTGAGTTTTTTCACATATCGATTTTAGATTGTAAAAATGAACTAAAGTGTAGCTTCATGTACCTCTACTCTATGACAGTCTTTATAGTTCCTAAACCTAAAAATATTTTGGAAACAATTAGAAGAAACCAGTGCTTCATGGAGGGTATTTGACTATCCTCTTTAAATTGCATTATGTTTATTTGAATGTGAGCAGTGCCATCAAAATGTAGGACAGAAAGTAAGGAGACACCATGTTTAAATCTGAATAAGGTGTTGTAACAGTTTGAGGAGGAGTGTTGGCAGGCTGTATAAGCTGGTTAATACTCTCCATTCTGAGAATTTTTGTCTCTGTTTTTTTGGTGTGTGTTGGGGTTTTTTGGCCTTTGCAATGTCAGGGTTTAGAAGTGTAATGGCTTTTGCTCATGTGGTTTAATAATGCCAGCCCTAGAATCGTGGAGTGGTTTGGATTGGAAGGGACTTTGAAGACCATCTAGTTCCAACCCCCTGCCACGTGCAGGGACACCTTCCACAAGACCAGGTGGCTCAGGGCCCTGTCCAGCTTGGCCTTGGACACTTCCAGGAATGAGGCAGCCACAGCTTCTCTGGGAAAGGAGAGAGCTTAAGTCACATATCAATGAATGTCTCTTCCCTGGTGTGTGTGTGATATGCTGATCCCAGTAGCAGTAATCTTACAGGAATATTTTTAGAAGTTTACAAGATTTTTCTAGGCTTGCTAGCCATTTTTTGGGTTCATGAGTGTGGCCTCATAAATTTACCTGCAGCTCTTGTTCTGCATTCTTCCAGCATTCCTTGAGGAAAATGAGTTCACCATGCCGGGGGGGAGCAAGCCAGCATTCATCTGCAATTGTCTCATCTCCCTACTGCTAGTGCTCCAGACAGCCTAGCTGGTTTGGAATCCTCCCTCCAAAAAGAGATATTAAGGTGAAAAAAGTGTGTTCCAGAACTCAAATATTCACGTGCAAGTAGATGAGCCTCTGTTGCCAAGGATCTCTGTCCTTTGACAAGATGACTGCAATTTTCTCTCAAAGTGTGTGTAGCCTAGAAGATGGGAAAACCAGTCAAATGGATCTTCCCAGTTAGAGTCATATTGTAAATAGCTGGACATAAAGGACACACCCAGTAACTCTGAAGTATGAAAAGGATTTAGAAATTATACACTAGAGTACTAAAATGTAGTAATGTCTACATTTAAGGTGAAAATTTCTGACTTCAGAAGTTTTTAGTATTGCCTTAGATTCATTCAAACTTGAGTCTTTTTTTCTTAATCATTTCTTTGGCTGTCAAAATCAACTGTAACTTCAGGGTGTGACTGACAGTTTTTCTTAGATGTCAAACTGAGGTTCAAGAAAAGGAAAAGAGAGATGTCTAATTGCTTTTCGTTCTAAACCAGTGGCTGTTTGGGTACCTCTCTGCAACTCTAAAAATAGTGAGCAACTATAACAATACCAGACAGAATATACTCTGTTCAATGTTGGTGCCTGCTCAGAATTACTTGAAACAGTTGTCAAGAAGCTTATAACCCACTACTGTAAAATCTTTTGTTCAGACTTAAAACTTTTAATCTGAGACGCATTTAGAAAGTGTTGGAAGTTAATGGAGAAGAGGGGTAGCAAAGAGACTACAGCATCACAAGAAATAACACACAGCACTTAGAGTCACATTTACACAGAATTAATTTGAATTTTGAATTTGACCAGGAGGTCTAATTCTAGCTTCTAAATGTATGCTAGGTGGGCAGCTAGCACATACTGGATTTAATTCAAAGGGCAGTGTGGGTGTGATAATGTTGGCTTCAGCACACAGTGCCCTGCTCCACCTGCCCTCAGTGATTAACTTCTGTATTGTCTCGAGTGTGTCACTATTTGTTCACAATGAACTAATTCAGAGGGACCTCAAGTGTTTGTACACAGAGTGCAGTCAATCTTTGTACACATGCACCTGTAGTATTTTCTATCTGAGGGTCTTGGAGGGTTTTAAAAATAGTTATTTAAGT
This sequence comes from Promerops cafer, assembly GCA_013398275.1. Classification (NCBI taxonomy): domain Eukaryota; kingdom Metazoa; phylum Chordata; class Aves; order Passeriformes; family Nectariniidae; genus Promerops; species Promerops cafer. Next base: position 54,848 of record VZSE01004862.1, read on the forward strand.
AAAATGATTGTTGAAAAACTGCTGGCACCTGTAGTACAAAGCTCTGGACTGTTTGCAGCCATGAAGAGAGCAAGCACCTTGCCAGTGTTCTGTGGTGTGAAAGGATGCTGAAACACGTGCAATTCTGCTCACTATTTGAACATGTTTTTCTGAGTGTCTGTGCAGCACTCTCGTCCTTGGTTGTACTTGGTCATGAAGAAAGTAATTGGTGCAGAAGTAATTGAAAACCACAGGCTTTTTTCTCCAATCCTCCCATCCTCTGTGTCTAGAATGGCTTGATCTGGTCTTAATTGCCCCGAACTCCCCATGATATTCCAGCAAGTGGGACCATCATGGCCCATAACAGAACAAATCCCTGCTTTTTACAACCAGGCTGTTGCTGATGGCAGCAATAAGGAAGTTGTAATGCCTCCACCTTCTGGGTGGTGTGGCTGGAGTCCAGTGGCTGGTCATTGTTGAGCACCTTGCATTTCCAGTGCCACTGGAGGACTCTGTCCTCTGTTTTGGGGAAAGGAAGGTCTCAAACAGCATCTTTTGCTACTGCCAGAATCAGTTTTAAAGACAGAATTTATATTTGTGATGTATCACTGCCCTTGAATTCCCCCTTAGTCTTGCCTTCAGTCTGTTTCCAGTCTGTTCTCTGGTGGTGGAGCCACTGATTGACCTTGCTGCCACTTTATCAGAAATGGATTTCTGATCTTTCTGGTCAGCTTTTAAAAGCATTAGTTCATTTAGATACTGACTTCTGGCTTGAGTCATCAGAAGAGTGAGAGTCCTACTGCATGATGTACTTTCACTGTCCCAAGATACTGAGGGGCACTTAAACTGATACTGAGTCAAAAACCCAGAACTAGTGCTAGCTAGATGAGGCTGTGTTGTATTTTAAACAGAAAAATCTGTGCGAGAAGACCCCAAAGAAGAGTGGTGAGAAATTATTATTATGTGTGCTGTTGCTTTAGGACCAGTAGAGCTTTTTATCTATCGGTAGAGGTAATTCAGGTTTTAAAAAGGTAGGACTAATTGTTTCATAAATGGAAAAAATCAATTACCTTCAGATGAAAAATTACAGCTGTTTGAGTGCTTGGTAATTGTTTTGTCTGAAGCTAATTACTAGTGGCTTTTTTTGTGGCTAATAACAAACTGGTTCATGGAACATTTACTGACGCTTATATGCCTTCATTACACTGTTTTAACTCCTGCTATTTATGATTAGGTTCTAACACTGTCTTAAACAAGTTTTGCATACCTCCAAGACCTTTCTTTGATGTAAATCTCAGTGTTAACCAGCTGGCCTGCATTTTGTTTAATAATAGTAGTCACTAAGTGCTTTGCTGAAGTCACACTTTCTTTGCACTGAAACAAATATAAGGGCTAGAAGAGCATGGTAGAAGTTACATCTCAGTGCCTGGGAAACCCTGCTTGGCAAGCAACCTGGAAGTCCTTTTTTGAGTTTTATTGAGATGCTTAAGTTGTCACCTGTGCAGCTCTGAGAGCAGACCATACTTCTGTCATTGATGCCTGCCATCTTGCAGGTGCTTGGGCCATCTTGCTGTTTTGCCTGATAAATCGAGACACACCTCCAGGCTGAATCCTGCAAGAAACACTCATCACTCTGTAGCACAAGCACAACAGACCTAAAATTATAGACACCCCTCCCAGATGCAGATCCCCAGATAGGTCTTTGCTGTTTCTCATTGTTTCCAAAGCCAGACGGTTTCATTCTCACAGTTTTCTGCTGAATCTGCAGCAAAATTAATCTCTCCATGTGATTTAGTGTGCAACAAAATGATGGCTGTTTGTTTTCTATCAGAGGGGCCCTGCACCTGGATAAACTGGTGTTTTTCCGATGTTTAAAATAGATACGTTAATGTAAAAACCGTTGCTATGAAAGAAAAAAAAATAAATCTGAGTCAAATCAGCAAATAGATCAAAAGAAAACATGTTTACAAATGTTCTCAAGCAAAGCTATTATTCACTTACTTACCTTCTTTCCCAATTCTTTGAACTCTTTGTATGGAGACAGGAGAGAAAAGCCCTAATTTTTTAAGCTCATTAGCTTTAGCTAAAGTATTCTGTGTCCTCAGTTATTTTAGTTGAACCAGCTTGACAAAAAAATTAAAATGTAGGTAATAGAAGCTTTTCCTTTTCCGCTAACTGCAGCAGTTCAGTGCAGTGCTCACTTATCTGGTCCTCTCTTTGAGAGGAGTAAATGAAAAACCAACCTGTCTCCAAGAGCATTTTGATTCACATATGCAGGTACATGCATGTGCATGCTTACTTTGCACATGAGACGGTGAGATCCTTGAACTGAGAAGGAGACCAAAACCAGTTACTTCTAATCCAGTTACTTTGGGATCAAAGCCACTTGTGCTGATTTGTGTGAATTACCAGCTGGGGAGTTACTGCAGAGCAGTCTATGTCCTTGCACACATCCTTGGTAGCACTCAGTTCCACCCATTGCTTCCTTCTCCAGTGGCCAGGAGAAATAATGAAGTTGGGAATAAAGAAATGGAAGCCAGGCACTGACTGCTGCAAGTGTGTGTTACGGGCATGGCACAGTGGCTTTGCAGTGAAGAGTTTAAAGTCATCTCTACTGACTAGACAAAACACTGGGGTGAATTGAATCCTGTGGCTCAGCTTACGGGTCTGAAATGAGTGTCACGAGGATGCATATTTCCTCAGAGAATTTCATTTCTGCCTTTGCTCTCTCTGCCAGGGAGGAGGATGAGTACTCAGAGCTGCGGTCGGAGCTGAGCCAAAGCCAGCAGGAGGTTAACGAAGACTCACGCAGCATGGACCAGAACTCAGTCTCAGTGCCAGAGAACCAGTCCACCATGGTCACTGCAGATGTGGGTGAGTTGTGTTCTTAGCAGAAGTGATGACTTCCCACAGCAGAAAGGTATCATAGCTTTTGAAATGCAAATCCAAGCATTTGGTGAGGAAATGAATTAATGTAGGCTGTGTTAATCACAATTGATGCTGAGCTTTTACACAGCTGTGAACTTGGATGTGAAGTAATCTCTGTGCCTTGACTGTAGAATTGTAGAATCATTAAGTTTGGAAAAAATCTGGGAAAAGAGTCTGACCCTCACTGGACTGCAGCCTCCTCTCAGCTGTAGAGAGCAGTAAGGTCCCCCCTGAGCCTCCATTTCCCCAGAAGCAGACCTTCTAGCAGAATTCTGGTGTAATCCTCACTATGACAGATTTCCAGAATTCTCTTCAGAAGTTTATTCCTGTTTTCTATACTATATTGTTTATAAGTGCAAGACCTGCAACAGCACATTCGTATTTTCATGTCTATGGTTTCTAGAAACATTGATACAACAGTGTTAATAATAACGTGACTGAAGTGTCTGACCTTCAGACACTTCAGGAATTTAAAATATTTAATAGAGGTTTTTAAAGTTATAAAAAAAATTAACGTTTTACTTTCAAAAGATAGTGGTTACTGTTAAGTTCCTATTTGTACAGATTCTAATATGAGGATTTTTTCTTCCTTAATTTTCTTCTTACCAAGGGAAAAAAAAAGAAACTAATTTGCTATTCAGGATTTATTTTGTCTCCATGAAGTGGAGCTGAACCAGAGTTTGTGGGCATAAACAGCAAGTTGTCTGTTTAAGTTTGTTCTAACAATGAAAAATACGGCAGTAGAATGACGTGCAGTGTAGAGACCTTGAGGATAAGGGGGATGATGTGTCTGTTTCAAAAACCAGCAGACAGATAGCTCTGGAGCCAGCCAAGGACTGTTGGTAATAACAGGCTCTGAGAAGGAGCAGGTGTGGCTGGAGAAGGGAGCCATGCAGAGATACAGGCAGTGCTCTTCAGAGACAAGTGTCCTTGCAGCTGAGCACAACACAGCACACAGCAAGCACAGGGATGAGGCTGAGAAGGGGTCATGTGCTGTAGAGGGGAATCCAGACCACCTAAGACCCCAGAAGCCCTCCCAGCCATTTCTAGAAAGGTCTGAAAGAACAGATTGGCCATGATAACTAATTTGCATAGAAAGGGAGAAACTTATGTCCAGAGTGGGGAAAACTCACCCATAAACCGGTCCAGAAAGCCCAGGGTGCTTGCTTTGCATGTGCAACCCAGCAACCTGAACAGCTGAATCAGGTCAGAGCCAGGACTGGTGATCTTCTTCTCTCTTCTTTTCTTTCTCTCTCCTCTTTCTCTCTCTTCCCTTTCCCACTTCATACAAAGGCCACTGCCAAGAGCTTATATAGTAGGTCAGGCCCTAACCTGACCCAGTTTCTATGCCAAGTATGTATTTGTGAGCTTTTGTGGACCCTCTGACTTTTGCCATTTCTTTGACCACAAGCATCTGCAAATCTTGGGTGCTCCCTTAAGCACAACCCTTAAGGGTAGGGCTTGCATATAACAATGGGCAAAATAAGAACGTTATCTCTAGGGATTCCTGCATTTCTTCCATATTTTCCTTCTATCTATAGACTCTATCCTTCTTGGATGTTGTTTCCATATTCCTGTGAAAATAAATTGCACACACTTAGAGATACAGGAATATGTATAATTTTAAATCCTTCTAGATGTAAGTATATAAGGATAAAAAAACATGCTCTAAATAACCCATGTGCGTGACTTACTTACTGCCCTGATGGAGTGACTGCCCCTAGTCACTGACTTAGTAAAACCAGTAGTACCTCCTGATACACTAATGCATGTGGATCTGCTGCTCTGTTGCTACAGGCAATAAAACATGTAGAGCTAGAACTGTGAATACTCTCCAGTACATCTTGCAGAGCTTGTGATTGGGCTGTGCTGGTTTGCTGTCAGAAGTGGGGTTCTCACATTGTAAACTATTTATTTTTTGGGGGAAATGTCACCATCGGAACAAATCCCAGCAGACAAGGTCTTGTGAAGTTTGTTTAAATTTATGAAATGTTTATTACAGAAAATGTTACGGAAAAAAAGCAAATTCAAGCAAACAAAACACAAGGTTTTTACAAGTAAGCATCCTGCTTGCTACATCCTGCTTGTAAGTGAGTGGTGGTATTATTATGAAGGGTTTTTTTGGTATTACTGTAACACACATTAGTGGCTGCTAATTAGGAATTAATGAAATGTCTTCCCAGGAAAAACCTCTTAGATGTTGTTCATTCAAATTTTTCATTCAGTGCCATAACATCATTCTAAACTTTTCTTTTTGGTCAGCAGTAGGTTTGTGTTTATGTCTGTTAGGCTGTGGAGTTAGGTTAATGATAATGAGTTTGCAGTTTCTTACTTTCTGTTCCTGTCATTCCTTCATCCAGCAGCTCTCAGTCTTCCCTTGCACAGGGAGGTTTCAAGGCAGTCTGCAATAATCTGGTGACACGTGTCTGTTGAAATGCAGACCCAGTTCAATGCCACACTGCTTTAGTGCCCTGCAGGAACCACAGCTATGAGACTGCCACCAAGTTCTGACCGTGTGGAGCATGTGCAGCAGTAGTACAGGAATCACACCCTCCACCAAGAATGCCTGTTGCTGTTTTTAGTGGGATGGAGGAGCTGTGGACCCTCATAGTGCACCCCTTGTGTGCTGTGCCGTGGGTAGCTACTGCACACTCTGACCTAGCAAGCCAGAAATACTGGCTGGCACATCCAGGAGACAGCACAAGGGTGAATTCTGCCACGGGTCTGCCTTAGGATCTGCCACTGTCCATCACCAGAGGTGAACCTAATAGAAATGAAAATAATTTATGGAGTGAGCTTCCAAGGTACAGAGACCCACTTGTTTTCACATAAGTGGAGGATGCTGTGGCAATGGGCACTAGAAGAGGTTTGCCTAAAGACAGGAAAGGAAGTCATTCTCTGTGATAGTTTATAATTAAAATAGCATTGTTGTATAAGCTGATAATATGGCTGTAGTGTGGAACATAACAAGCTGTGCTGTTATGATCCCTGAATATTCTGCAGTTTTATTTGTAGGAGTAGCTGTTAAGATAAAACACATGCTCTAAGCTAGTTGGTAGGCAAACACTTCTGTAAACACCACGATTTTTTAAAATCAGGCAGTACCTAAGTACAACCACAAAAATTCCTCTGAAAAACATCAAGTCATAACATCCCTGAGTGTACTAGACAGAAAAATGTATTTACAGAGACGAACGTATGACTTTCATAAAATCAGGATAATAGACCTTGAATGGCCAAAAGAACAACATAAAGAAATGTCACAGAATGTAAGCATGTAATATCTTAAAATGTTCTTCAGAAAAGATAAAAGAAAGAATGAACACTTCAGATTATCTGTAGGGTGTTTTTTGTCAGATGACAGGTTGCTCATGATTTCAGCTGATGTGATTGTGGTATTTAAGCCTATCAGTTGTCGAGGAAAAAGTGGCAGAGTGGAAGGACATTCTTTGAACAGTATCAGTCCTGGCTGTTCTGCAGCAGACACTTCCTGGTTAAGAGTTTGTTTTTTCACTGAGTCACTAATTGTTGTGATGTTTGTTTTGTTTTGTCTTGGTTTCTTTTAGATAACTGTAGTGACTTGAATTCAGAACTGCAGAGAGTGCTGACAGGTCTGGAAAATGTTGTCTGTGGGAGGAAGAAAAGCAGCTGCAGTTTATCAGTGGCAGAAGTGGACAGGCACATTGAACAACTCACTACTGCCAGCGAACATTGTGATTTAGCCATTAAGGTAATGGTAACTTCAGGCTCTAAAATGCTGCGTGTTCATTGCCTGAGACACCTGATGACTTGTGTAGTAATCACACTTTGCTTCCAAAGGTGTTACAAGTACTTCACAGGAGTCAACTCGAGTTCATAGTGTGTGTTTGGTAAGTAGTAACACACCTGTTCTACACCTTCCAAGGTCCAGGAGAAGCTACTTTGGACCTTGAATCAGAAATGTCTTACGCTCATTTCAAAGATAAGAGAAATGGGGATAGTCAACAGTTGATTTACTTTCTAAAGCAGTTTTACTTATCCAGCTAACAAACTGTCACCTGCCCAAGGTCCTACAGGTAATCATTGACCAGTGATTGAAACCACACTGTTTATGTTTGTGGTTGGCTAAGTTGTGATTGGCTGCCTTAAAATATAAAGCTGTCCTGGTTCCAGCCAGGACTGGGTTAATTTTTGCAGTAGCCAGGAGGGGGCATGGCCAGGTTATCCTGTATCCCTCATTTTCCAGGAAAGAGGGAAGGGGTCCCTCCCTGGTCATGTGTTCTTGGGGGTGAAAGCTCATGTGCAAATTGCCAATTTCTTGTACACTCCCTTATTAGTATTTTTGCTGTTACTGTTCATTTTCTTACCTCATTGCTGTTTCCAGTAAGTTGTTCTTATCTCAGCCCCGGATCTTTGCCTTTTGTGCCTCTGATTTCCCTTTCCATCCCTCCAGAGGGGACTAGGGAGTGAGTGAGCAGGGCATTGTTTGGAGCTGTTTCAGTGGGAACACTAAATTGGGGAACACCATTCCGAAACCACAGCAAAAGCTAATTTAACACTAAGCATTGGTTGTGCATTAGTTCAAATGAGTCAGCCTCAGTAACAAGTAATTCAAGTGATATCTGTATGTGTTGCATTAATTGTGAGTGTGACAGAACAAGGAGAGGGATGTTTGCTGGCACATATAACAAAAGGCACTGCAGTTCAGGACCTGAAAGCAAGAGAGCCACAGAGAATCTTCCTATATACAGGGGAAGATGTGAACAAGCTTTTTGTGTCAGGTGGAAAGGTGTCAGTGACTCATATATACAAGAAAAATTGTACTGACAGTTTGCTCTTGAAGTGACGAGGTCTGTGACCATTCTAGATGGCTTTGACAGCCCTTTGTCCTACTACTGGGAAAAGTTCCTTCTGTCCCTGGTGGTGCCTGAGGAATATAACAAAATATAAAGAAATTAATGTTGAGTAGTAATTTGAAGAATGTGTGTGTGTTTGACTTCTGGTCTCTTGGGATCAGTATTTAAGCAGTTTATTTGAGTGTCTCAGAGGTTAGGATCAGTACTTTGAACGTTGCCAAGTACTATTCAGAGTTTTAGGGTTAACTGTTTTCAGAAGTCACTATTCACCAAAAGAGAGACTGTGGACTCTGGGAAATAGGTAGAGATCAGCCTGTGTGAGGCCCACAGAGGTATCTGAAGTGAGATGTGTTTAATAGAGCAAAACCTACACATAGAGCCCCTCTTCACCATTGCACCCTTGGCTGCAGGTCATTTCTGCTTTCCTGTTTCCTCAGAGAAAAAATGGAGAGAATTTTAAAGTGAGTGGAACTGTGGAAACCGAATGGAAACCTGGAGTGTTCTGACTACCTTTTTCCTTGGCTATTGGCTTTTTTCTTCACCAACAGACTAATGCATTTAAATGTTTTAAATCCTTCAGCTTTGTTGGTAAATTTCACTGGGTTCCTTTTATTGCAATTGCTGCTGAATTTTTTTTTTGCTTCTTTTATGCAAATTATGTCACCCTAGCTAACTCAATTGTTTCTGTTTCATAAAAACTGAAAAGACCTTGAAATTAAATCTATCCGATTGTCTTATGAACTGAACAGTTACAAAAGCATGCTTTAAGAAAAGGATTTAAGAAAATTTCCACAGAACAGTCTGGTTAATGCTTTGTTTATTTTGGAGAGCACATCAGTAACAGATACCTAACCACTAAAATTTTGCTGATTAAAAAAGCTGTAAATATTTCCAAGCATGAAACGTTTAGAACAGGAGAACAGCTGTACTGGGTCGAACCAAATGTCCATCTACCTCATGGCAGATGCTAATGGAAAGACAGTATCAAATATGACAGGGATACTATGTTCTTCTCCTTCCTTCAGAGATGCTTCCAGCAAAGTGGGTCTGCAGGAACTTGAACCAAAGATGATGTCTTTGTGTTTAATTGTAATGAGTAGAATTTTCTCCTTTATTTCTATCTACTGTGTTTTTGGATCTGTCTAAATTTTTGGCCTCCATAAATTCTGTTAGGAATAAATGCTGCCATTGAGTGAAGAAGTGTGTGCACACCATGTGAAGAAGTAGTGCTTTAGTGTCTTTTAAAACTGATACTTGCTGATTTAATCTGATAACACATCTGTAACACAACACTTCTTGTAAAGAAAATAAGGCAAAGAGCACTGATGGCAGTGTCAGCGACAAGACTGGAATTACCATCATATGACATCCTGCTGCCCTGTGCTCAGAACACGACATTGTAATTCAATCCCATACTCAGTGAAATTATACCTGAATTATCTGCTGTGCAGCAACACACCAGATAAAACTGCTCTGTAATGCTGCTTTGAAGAAAACTCATCAGCATTATTTTACATTACTTTATTATCTGTGTACAGTGTTTATGTTTTTATTTCCGTGGAGGATGGTTGGTAGCATATTGGACACCAGAGAATTGCTGTAGTGGTAGTGTTCTGAGAAGCAGTGGCCTGGGAAGGGGAGGGGTTGGGAAAACAGCAACACTGGGTCATGGGGAGGAAGGAGGAAGGAGGCAGCAGCAGAACTTCACATTAGAGGGGTGAGAAAACAGCAGGGGAAGTTTGAGGGGGGTGTGGGGGAAGAAGGGAGGGGAGATATCAGCAACAAGGAGGCACTGTTTAAAATAAAGCTAGAATCATCCAAAGAGAATGCTCCTGCCATTACAGAGCTTCTCTTTACATTGTGAGATTGACCACCCTGTGCTTATTCAGAACTTGAACTCATCCTCATGCTGTGTTGAAATAATTTACCTGGTCAAAATTTGAGACCTGTGGGTCAAAGTGAGGCTGATACAAGGGAGACCCGCAGCTTCTTTCATCTCACAGAGATGTTGCAAGCCTCTGCTTTTTCAGAAAAGTAATTTCAGTTTCCTGCCAAATCTCTAAGCAGAATTACAGTGTTGATTCTCTGTCAATAGAGCTTCATAATTGTGGCTCTAAATGTATTGCAGCTTTATGTAAGAGAGACATGAAATACAATACAAAAGGATAAACTGAACAAATAATAAAATTTCATTGATACCTCAAGTCACACAGTGCTGAAAACACTAGGAAGATTTCTTGCAGAAAAAGAAAAAAAAAAGTTGTGTCTCCAGCTAGGTTTGTCATTTTCAGCTGTACTCTAGTTGGTTCTTTTAGTCCCTCCCAATTTAAAGAAATAAAAAGCAGTATATATTCAGTAATACACAGAATCATAGATTCCTAGAATATGCTGAATTGGATGGATATCAGGATATAAATGTGCTTTTGAATAAAACAACTAAATAGATTATTATTAACCTTGGTGCATCAGTTATCTTCCATATTAGATGTAAAAGTATAGGCTTTAGCTATAACTTGTTTTTGGATTAGCCAATGAAATGAAACTTTCTTCATTGCCGGTGATGTAATATATTCTTTTTTTTTTCCATGTTTCTCCCCATCATTTCAATACACACTGCTTTCAGGGAGATTCAAAACCTGGGCAACATTTGTAGTGGTTTTGCTTGTTGCAGATATCTTCCATAGTGAGACATGGAGCACAGGCACTGGGTAGTAGATTCCAAACTGCAGGTGGTTCCCCGACAGGCTGTTATGCTGTCTTTTGGCATGTTAGTGGCCAGCCTGACAGTCAGTTCAGGCATGGCAGTATTCCCTTGCTGGTGGTGGGTGCTCATAGTTCAGTTTCTCCCACTGGAAATTTCCCTTGAAATGAACGGTGTCTACAAGGCACAGCTTTGAGCACGGAGGTGGGACAGGAAGTGCTGGATGGCATTGTGTCCCAGAGAAAGCCAGCCTTTTTTTAGGTACTAGAAAGGCTGTAACATCCCCTGTAAGCCTAGCCAAGGCCAGAGTTCTTTCTTTTATTTTGCTGTCACCTCAAGGAAAGAACATATTCAGGGACATGGGAAACAAGAACCCTCTTTTAATCCTCTCCCACTCTTTTTATTGCCCTTTTTTGGTGTTGGTCCAGCAATAAATAAGGCCCCATGCCATGCACATTCACAGACTGCTCATTTCTGCCTGTTACTCAGCAGGAAAACAGTAAGTACAGTGCTCGCCCATGACAAGGGGTCATTAATTTCTTGTAAAGTATTCTGAGATTAAGCTACCAGGATTGCAGTCATTCACAGGTGACATGTTTTATTTGCATGTGTTTGTCTGCTTTGGTGTTTGTCCGTATGAAATGTTTTAATGAAATGGTCAAGCTGTCAAAGACAATAAGTAATAATTTTGTTTGATATTACTTAGCAAACAAAAGAAGCAAACTAATGGAGTTGAGAGGCTGGGAGTGTATATATAAGTGTGTAGGGTTGCCTGTTAACACACATTTCTGTTCCATCTACCCATTAGTCCTGCTCAGTCGTCTTTGCCCCTTTCTGTTTGTTGATGGCTGTGTTTTTGCAGACCGTGGAGGAGATTGAGGGTGTGCTGGGACGTGACCTTTATCCAAACCTGTCTGAGGAGAGGTCTCGGTGGGAGAAGGAGCTGGCTGGCCTGCGGGAAGAGAATGAGAGCCTCACAGCCATGTTGTGCAGCAAAGAGGAGGAGCTCAACAGGACCAAGGCCACCATGAACGCTGTCCGTGAGGAGAGGGACAGGCTGCGTAGAAGGGTGAGGCTGCTGCACGCATGATGCCTTCTTCTTCCTCCAACCTCTGTGGCTTTGTCACAAGAACAGGTTTCTCTTTAATCTCACTTCCCATGCTGGCTATAGGGCTTTTTGTTTTCAAAGCTGGGTTGTACAAATGACAAAACTGGAACAGAACTGAACATAATTTTAAAAGAGTGTATGAAAAACAGCCAGCGTGCACATAAGCCTGATTTCAGAAATCATGTGTTAACAGAAAAACTGATACTCATCTTCAAGGAAACATATGTAACTTGGATATAGAGAAAGCAGATGTTCATCTAGTGAATTTTCCTGTGAGGCGACTTTTCCTGTAAACAACAAATATTTCTTTGTTTTTGATGGGAATTCAATTTGTGATAAGGAGAAAGAAAAAGAGCAGGACTCCTGTCAGTGGGTAGTAATTCTCATACTGAACAATGAGTAGTTCCAGCCATGTCCTGTTTCCCTGTCTACATTTTATGATGCTTTAAGGTCAGATAAAGGCTTTGTGCTTTGTGTGGAGTCCAAAGTGGAAAAAAAAAGGGGGGGGGGGGGAAATTTGTTCACAAAAAAGATGAAAGAGCTAAGAGAATGTGGCCTCAATCTCTGTTACTTTAAAAATCTGTTAACTTTGTACCTGGTAAGTTTGCGGCGTTTTGGCTAGATGTGAAGTATTTTTGTTTTTAAAACAGGCAGTTTCAGGTCTGTGTTCAGTCAGAATGACAATTCGGACCACCATATCGTGGTAAATTATTGCAAGTGTTACTCTTCACCTATTGGCAGCAGACTAGCTTTTTTTGCTATTCTAAACCAACATTGTTTTGCAGTGACTGTGCCATTATAGCATGAACCTGCATCGTGTGAGATTTGCGATCTTCAGATACGGAGCTGCAAATTACCTTTTCAAACTCCCTGTCTTCTCCTAACACTAAAAAGGCATGTTTGATGAGGCAAGAATAGTAATCTTGTATCATATAAAGCAAGACCATTTCAACTTTTCATTTGTAAATTTTTGTCTTATTATATACCATAGGTTGTTTTCAGTCCTGAAATTTTTGGACTGATAGTGACAATTTTTTTTTAGTGGAGGCAGTACTACCCCTTGAGCTACAGAAGTAGCATTTACAGACTGGGTGGATTGTTGCCAGACTGAGCGGGTGGACAACAACAAAAGCAGGCAGAGAGTTGAAGTGTGTACTTGAGAAATTTGCTTACACAAATGCAGTTATTGACACTCCAGGTGATACAGATCAATACTGAGATATCAAACAAGAGAAAGATAGGTGGCCTTGAGCATACAAAAGGATTCCTGTTTTGAGAAGTTCAGCATGCAAGTTAAGGGGCTTGAAAAAATGGTAACAAGAATTTATGCTGACATCAGGAGCTCCTCAGTTGAGAAACAAAAAAGGGAAGGAATTGGTGTTGTACCCTCAGGGATCAGCATGGCTAAGCCACAGTAGCAAATTCAGTCCTATGAGGTACCAGAGAAGTTATTTTCTGTAGGGATTGGAAAAACTGCATAATGAGTGGTGAGATCTGATCTGGAATGTTATATGTCATTCTTATCTCTTAAAGGTGCAGTTTAAATTGGCAAAAAATGATGCAGACAATGGTCAGACAAATGGGCATTGTCCGTGGAGAAGGGACTTGTCCTGTTAAGTATGGCAAAACAAATTCTTAATTTGTTTTGTCTTTACAAATGCTAGAGAAAAAAATGGGAGCAATGGCTCTCTAAACTCAGGGACAAAACTGGACCAAGAACAGATTAATACAAACCACTTGTGGCTATATAAGGCGAGAAGTTAGACTGTGAGGTGTCCAAGACACAAGAAGATTGTGGTTCTGAAGAAACAGTAAGGAGTGAAGCTACTGACTGCTTTCTAAATGGAACTTTAAAATAGTAAAGTTATGTTTGCATAATGAAATATATGAATATGCCAAGGATACCTGTTAAAACCAAGATCATTACATTAGGATTGTATCTGAAGGAAAGCAGAAAAAGCCATGTTAACACAGCTGCATTAATTCTAGAGCCAGCCTTAGCATCTTTTCACGGTTCTGCTGTGTTTTTTTTGGGCTGCCAGCAGTTCGAGTTCTCTATTACAGAAGCATCTCTGGTGGAAACAGAACTAAGGTCATCAGCTTGTTTCAGTTGTTTGCAACTACAGAGGACTTTACTGAAATCTGGTAATTAATATTATCCTTATCATGCAGAACAGCTGATTTATTGCCCCCACCGGCGACGTTAGTTCGTGACATATGACCCTGTCTGCACACTGTATAATTGTTGCACTGGAGACTGTATTTGCATTTTTAATGTAGCTTAATGTCCATGGTGGCAACAAAGTAAATGTTTTCTTTGACCTATGAAATATTTTCTATATGCCACCTGAACTCAAGAGTCACTTCAAATTATTTCCCTGGAGAGTGGGAAAGGAGATCCAACTAAAATTTAGTTATTGTCCTTCTCTAATTAGATTGGGTGAAGTGAGCAAGCTTGAAGTTGACCAGATCAATAGGTCTGTTCCTTCAGACCAATGCCTGTAATCAAGCAGAGTGCTTTCAATACATTTTTCTCAGGCTTGTTGGAGATTTAATTTAATTAGGTATTTACTGCGCTCAGTTAACAGATTGAGCTGCTCTCTGGAGCAGAAGCTAAGAAACAACATACATTCAGAGTTTGTTTCTCACAGGTCATTAGCGAGTGAGGTAATTACTTACTTCTGTAGGTTGTCTGCAGTGTAACAGCTAATTTCATAATGCAGGGGTTTATTTTACCTCTGCATTATTTTGCTGCATTAAAAATAAAATCTATTTAGGTCCGGGCTGGTCAGTGCCCTAGAAACTGCTTACACATAGCCAGCCATAATCCTGAATCCAGTAATACAGATAAGATGGTGGGGAACTTCTGTACCAGTCTGTGCGATTAATATTATTGTTACATGAGAATAAGGCTGTAATCAGGTCAGCACTAGTTACAACTGCTGTACAGAGTTAACAGGCTTAAGTAGTAGAAGAAAAAGTAATATTTCTGTTCTTACACAAAAGCCCTTGTATTCAGCAGGGGATTCAGATGAGTAACAGTGAAACAGCATATAAACTCCATCTTGATGGTGAAGTAAAAGTTGTGGGTTTTTTAATTACTGCCCATGAAAGTTACCAGATGAGTGGTACCTCAGCACAGTCTTAAGGAGCTGGTTGGCATAAAAAGCAGTGGGTGTGGGCAGCATTCAGGCTTCTCTGAGGCTATTCTGAAGAACTAAGTCTGAAGTGAAAAGGCAGTTCCAGCTCTGGAAGTCTTTTAAGTCTGTTCTCTGCATAAGCCATATGTCAGCTTGTTCAGTTAATCCCATGCCTCTGGTTGTGAAGGTTTTTCTGTACCTTCTCCAAACTCAGCTGAAATCACCAAACTGACCAGAACAAAAACACTTCATTAGCTGTCTTCAGCTAAAACCCTAATGAAAACATTATCTGTGGAGTAGTAGAAAATTAGCATTTTATGTGTGATCCTATCAGCTGTCCACATTTCCCACTCCAGAGAACTTTGATTTGAGCGGTGGGCTCTCCCAAAATATGTGGTTCTTGTGGACAGTTGAAACCTACCCCTGCCAGAGCAGGACTCAGATCCTTGGCCTTGCAGGTGTTCCTGGGCCCACGCTGTTCTCAGATGACACAAAGCTGGCAGGATCTGCTGGACTCTGTTTTGTAGTCATTCCTGTTGGGATCAGTAGGTATTGTTCCAGATTGCTGGAGAACACCAACCCATTATGGGCCCTTAGAGATTATTATCTGCTTGCACAGCTTAAAGTGATCCTGGAGCTGTTCTGTCTCCTTTGTCTCTTGGTGAGCACCAGAAACCTGAGGTAGCAGCCCAAAGTTATTTCCATTCTCTGCATCCTTCACTTGCATGGTATTTGCTTATGCAGCAGCATCTCCTCTTGGGTGTCAACACAGTAGAGCTTTACTTCTGTTTCCAAGCTTTCATGCAAATACTCAGTGTTTAATTGACCTTATAGATACCAGGAAAGATCTCTTTACCATACTCAGTCGATCACAGCAGACAACAGGAACTCAGACTTTGTTTGCTCTGGTGCTCATGATATAGGAGAGGCAGAAAATTACCTGGCTGAAAGTAATCAACACTAGGACTGAATGAAAGGTAAGGGTTTTTTTTGACTGGGAAAGACCCTTACCTCTCAGAGCAACTCAAATTGTTACACTGGTGTTTAATTCAGCATTTTCTTCTCCACAGATCTGTAGTGTGCATGAATAAATTAGAAAGTGGGAGGTGTTCACTCCCTGTGGTTTGTTGTACTTCATCTTCCTCCTCTGTATAATAGGGGAAAGGAAATGAAGCAGCATTAGAATGCTGAGGGGAAAAAGTGCTGTTACTTGAGGGGTGCAAAGGTACTGTATGATGAAACAGGTCATGAGTAGGGTAGAACAAAAAGAATCACAGGCATGTCCCTCATTTGAAACTGGTTTAGAAACAAAAGCAGCAGGTGTCCTTTGAATGTGGAAATCAGTGACAAAAACGGGCAGTTCATAGCTGTGGTGTTTTATTTAGGATATGTTAATGAATCATGTAGTTGTCACTATGCATCTGTAAAATAAAAAGACTAAAAACATGCTTCTCAGAGTCATGGTTACAAATAATGACAATATTCCACTGAAATATTTTTCTGTAGCCTATGATGCATTTGGACAAACATGTCTGTGATGCTAACTTATTAAGTCTTCCATAAACTGGACATTGCTTTTCTCTTCTGTGCTTGCTTTCTTTTTATTTAGTTCTTAAGGTGATGAGAAATTACCCTTAATTTTTCACTATTTCCTACTCCAATTCTCAGCATTCAAAGGAAAAAAATTAGTAATGCAGCTGAACAATTGGTTCAATTGCAAAACATCAAATATTAATAAGTGACATTTTGAGTTACTTATGTTTATATTAATAACTTGAGAACAACTATTTGCACCTGACTTTTTTTTGTATCTAGGCTATCCATTGCCCCGAAACTTAATGGTTCTTGTTGCCTTGTGTCTCACTTAATGCACCTGCTCCTTCTCTTTCCAGGGTTCCAGCACTTCTTTACTTCTGTAATTTGTTGGACTTCCTCCAATCATTTCGAAGATCTTTCCTTTCCTTTTTTCCTGGATTTCGCAGACATTTCCCTGGATTTCTCCTTTTTCCCTTCATTCTCAACTCCTTTTTTTTCCTGACCATATAAGATCTGCTTGCCAGACAGTTTCCACCTCATTTTAGTGCTTCAGGAGTTTATGGCAATTTTTATACCCTTCTGCATGTTCCTGTTTTTAAACTAGTACTATGCAAGGACTCAAGAAATTTTTCTTTAAATTCTTCGTGGTTATTCCTCCTCCCATACTCAGAAATCCACACTCTTCCTGTCTTATAATGTAACTTTTTTGGGTTTGTTTCTATACTTGTCTTTACCCATTGCATTTTGCCAGTTTTGTCATCGGTTTCCTGTGAGATAGTCCCTTCCTCTCTCTCCCATTTCCAAGTGTTTATTGTGTCTCATGTGCAGTACTGCAGTTTACCTTGATTCTGTGAGTAAACCTTCAGAATAATTTGTATTACATTGGTAATGATGCTAAAGACTTGACACAGGGGATCAGACAATTTTTAATCCTGCCTTTAAATCCAGTCTTTTCATAACCTGTGCATCCACCAAATCAGAAAATAAAATGGCCCTTCTGAACTCTGATTTGGGTTTGGGTTATTTTTTCTCTTCTTTGGTCATTCTTTATTTTTTCTGTAGAATAGCTACCAGTGTGGAAAAACACTTTCTGAAGAGATGCTGCATACTCCTCTTTTTACAATGGAGGTTTTGGTGACCAGAAGTAGTTACCTAATGTGCCTCTGGGCAGTGTGGTAGGTGGGCAGCCCAGTGATGACATGCTTGGTGAATGTGTGAATTGTGAGATGGGTGATTTTACAGGTCAGACAAAGGTGCCCTGTTACCCTGCTCAGAATTAGCATCCAGTACTCAGTGTTGCTAAAATTACTGCAGTTATTTATAGCAGTCAGTTCAGCATGTAATTTCATAAATGAAGGCCTGACTTAGTAAATACATCAAGAAGGACAGATAAGCAGGCAACTTCTTTTCATGGTTGCTTCTATGATACAATATTAAGGCAGTGAGTTGCACAGATTAATAATTCTGCTGTGCTCTGTGTTTTCTTCCTGAAATGCTTTCCTGAGCAAAACTTTACCTGACTACACTCTTAGCTGTGTTCATTTCTCTTTCCATTGCCAGTGTTGTTCTACAGATTTGTATGAATAATTAGCTTTGTAATCCTGGCCAATAGTCACTTCACAGTAAGAAAACACAGAATAAAGGAAACATATCTGCATTAAAGGTTTGTGTGATACAGTCTTTGCATAAGGTAGTTCTAAACATCAGAGTCTACCAACATGTGGCATTTAAGCAACTTTACCACTCTCTTTCCTGGTTGCACTTAAATTTAAAATGTTACTTGCTCTTGGATGGCATTCTTCCAGGACTGGCTTCTGAGCATAGGTGAATATTTTAGCAATTTTTAAGCTGGACATGGAGGCTGAGGTTTTATTTCATAAAGAATACATACAAATGGTCTTCCTACTTGTTTGCTTTTAAACAGTGCTGTAACTTAAGCACTTGGAGAATTTAATTTGGAACAGCCTGGGTTGAAAGAAATAGTAATAAATGGCAATTTTGACTTAATGAAGTTTTCGGGTTGCTTTTTTTTTTTTCCAGTGTCAATGCCACATTACAAATCCTATCTGCACTGACATTCCACATCTGCAACCAAAAATATGCATGCATGGTTTATTTCAGGTTTATGCATATCAACAGGCTGAAATTATTGGTTTGCACCACTAGAGCACTTTTGTCCTTAAGGTTTGCATTAGTGCAGCTGTACCCATGTTGAAGCTAAATATATCTGTATGAACAAAGGAGGCCTCAGCTGCAAATATGTAGAAAATACTTGCTATGGATGTGCACTTCATACACTCTGCTCAGTTTACTTCATGAGGTAATTGCATATAAGATACATAATTCTGGGTCAAGCACCCATATCCAGTTTTCAGCAAGTTACTTTTAACACTGCGGGATTTAATTTGTTGTTTTGCGTACTTTAGTTTGGAATAATTTTGTTCAAGTTGTAGTGCACCTCCACAACTGAACAGGGAACTTAGAAGTGCAGTGCAAAAAGCTTTATGTGGTTTTATTGTTGCCACCCATGGCTTTTTAAAAATACCATGTTATGTAAAACAAACAGGCTGTTTTTTCTTCTTTTGTAATTTGTAAATACCTAAAACTTCTTTTGACATGAAGTGTGCAGGCAGTCTGTCCTTCGGTTTGCATACAATGGAGGGAGAGGCAGGGATACTCTTCAGGAAAAAGGAGCAGGTTATGGAGGATTGTAGGAGGCATAAACTACTGCTTTGGTGACTGGAGAGCATTCTAACTTGAACTCTTTCCTATCTGCAGTAGGTTGAAGCATCTGTTGTACAGAGAACATGACTGCTGCTGCTGCTTCAAGCAGAGATTGATAAAACACTGTCCAGATGCACCTAGACCTAAGAAAGTCTAAGCTTTAAAGCAAGTTTAATATGGGGTTTTTTTGACTAAGGGACTTCAGCTTGCTTAGTCTTTGTATAAATGTATTTAGTATAAAATTCCACCTTTCTTTAGACAGCAGGAATCACAGTTGCATTTCATGCTCCATGCAAGGGGAGATACCAAATGGGCTGAACTTTACTTGACTGGAATTCTGATAAAATTTCACAAGTTCTGTTTTGTAGAGGGACTGTTCCAACAAAATCGCATAGAAACCTGTGTATTTAAGAACAACTGTGTTCAGGGGAATTTCCTCTTTAGATGGTTTCCTTCACCTTCTCCCATCTCACACTCTGAGATCTGTGGGAAAAATGAGCTCTGTCGCCTTACCTTGTGTCATAACTGTTGTGTTAAGCAGGCCATTTATTCCTTGTCTGTTAAGAATTATTCCAAGGTAAACACTATAATCTTTAGCACAGCTATAGTTTGGCTCCTGCAGACCTTTTTTTTTTTTTTTAACCTTTAAACTGAAAATCTTTTGACATCAGTTCTACAAGTATCTGATGTGTTATGAGGACCATGCAGTGTTTGCAGGGTATGTTTACAGAGAGCTTTTGCAGACTGTTGGTTGAGTACTTTGCTGGTATTTTTTTTGTCTGTTCATCACTCACTAAATGGTAGCTTTAGTTGACTGTAGTTTTGAAGCATGATTAATGTTTGAATTTCTTTAACCTTTAAATATGACCAAGTCATCATGTGATTTATTTATGTCAAGAGGTTTTTTCAGCACTGGAGTTTTCCATTAACAGGAGGATTGTCATTTGATTTGTTTAGCCATCATTATCGTAGGCTGGAGCTTTAGCTTTACCCCAGAGAGAATAATTTCTTTACCTTTAGTACAGCTGAAACTTTGAGTAATTATTCTACAGTATTCTGCATATTTCCACATTGCACATAGTTTAAAAAAGTGATAGCAGTGGGATTTTGAAATAACCCCCACTCATCTGCTCCCCACGTGAAAACTTTGCGGTCACCACAGTACAAAAATGAAGCCAGAAGCAATTAGACTTGGCTAGACAATGAGAAAACCTCCAGACTATTTAAACCGTAAAAGTGGAAAAATCAGAATGTTATGTTTTATTGCAGGTCCGGGAGCTGCAGACTCGTTTGCAGAGTGTGCAGGCCACGGGCCCATCCAGCCCAAGCCGCCTCACTCCTGCCAACCGCCCCGTCAACCCCAGCACGGGAGAGCTGAGCACCAGCAGCAGCAGCAACGACATTCCCATCGCCAAGGTGGGCCTTGTGTGTTTGTGACCCTTCTCATGACCTGCGAAAAGCAGGCTTCGTTTTGTGCTGTGCAAGCATGGGGTTAACTGGGAGATGTTTAGGGGGGTCCTGAGCAGCTCCGTGAACTTGAGCTGTGCAAAGGAATTGAACATTATTGATTGTAGTTCTCTCAGCTACAAAGCAGGCCTCAGTTCTCTAGTAGTTTGCTTCAGCTTTGCAAGTGTAACTAGAGAACAGATGGGGTTTGTGTGATCTTTATGGGGTGTGGGCTGCTGTGTAACCTGTGCAGCATTCTGACTTACAGATTGCTGAAAGAGTGAAGTTGTCAAAGACAAGATCAGAGTCTTCGTCATCTGATAGACCTGTCTTAGGATCAGAAATCAGCAGCATCGGGGTAAGGACTGTGTGCTTGCATGATCCATGTTCCAATAAAAGCATTGTTTTCTTAATAACATTAATCTGTGGACTATCAGAAAATACTTTAAAAGCTAGTTTGAGCAAAATATTTCAATAAAAAATATTTCACCCAGAATGAAGATCTCATTTTCTCATAACCAGTGGCTAGAAGTCATTCTCATGAGTGACTTCAAGAGGAAAATTTTGGAGTCAGTTCCACCAAAATATTCTTCAAGAAGACTCTCCAGTTTCATTTCACAACTTTCAACCAACAGCGAACTGTATTCTGCTTTTGAAATGCCAATGTAAATCAATAACATTGTTGGTACTATGTGTTGATATTTGTTTTACTGGAGAACTTGGCTCTAACCCTTTGCTGAGCTCTCAAGAACATAACTTGAATAGTAGGCTTTTTAAATGTATAATGAAGTAGTGGATTTCACCCTTGGTTTGTAGAATTTTGGAACAAAATGGCTGCTAAAAGTGGAATCTTGTAAATGTTCTATTCAATGTAAAATTCATAACAAAAACTGAATAATGAATGCATTGAAGTGAGCGTGTGGAAGCAAATGCAGTTCTCAATGCAGAAGGTATCTGGGAGAAATCCAGTGGGTATCTCTTCACAATGACCTATTAACTGCCCTGTGCAGGTCTCTAGTACCGTGGCTGAACATTTGGCACATTCCCTCCAAGACTGCTCAAACATCCAGGAAATCTTCCAGACTCTCTATTCACATGGATCTGCTATCTCTGAAAGCAAAATCCGGGAGTTTGAAGTGGAGACTGAGAGATTAAATAGGTGAGCTAGAACGTTAGATGTGCTCACACGTGTTGTCTTCTGTTAGCTTCATTAAAGTTGACTGCTTTTTTTACCCTTTTGGAACATTTCTTAGTTCAGTTCCAGCTCAACTGTGGCAGCTGCAGATAAGCATGGAATGTGGTTGCTGAAGAGGAGATTGATTAGTGTGCTAAGGATTCTTTCCATGACTATGAGTTTGTTTGTGCATTATTAGATCAGCACAACACCATCCTGTCTGCACTGTGGAGTGTCCCTCTCTGTGGCTGACCAAGTAGTCATGGCATCTTTTTTCATAAGACACATTACTCCTTGAAATAAGGACTCCCCTGACTTAGACTGCATCATTTCTGGAATTAGCTTGCTTTGTATTGGCCTGAAGAAAGAGAATAATAGCATTTAACTGTCTCAATAAATGTACTGATGCGTGATGGTGTGGCATATGTACCAGCAAATAGGTTTCTGTCTGCAGAAGAGAGATTGCAGCTTTCTGGTTGCTGTTAAAATACTGCTGGTGTTATCCGTTAGCAAGCTCTATCAAAACCAGTGTTTTATGGTTTTTTTGGCACATAAAATCAAAACTGTGGATCAGGAATATGAGAATCGTGTCTCAGCATGTCTCTATCCAAATTCTGTCTTCCCCACAGTTAGTTCAAATTTAGTCTGGTCAGTACAATATCTCTTTTTATTTATAGCTCATGTTTTTGTAGTGCTGCAAAACATGATTCTTGTTCTCTTTTTTCTTTTTTTATCTATTTTTTTCTGTACACTGCACATTTATGCTTTGACAGCACGTATCATTATAGAAGATGTCAAGATACAGAAAAAGGCAGTTCTGGCATCTAGAAAAGTCAGGGCTTTATTCTGGTAACTGAACAAATGGTATACTAGCCCTTCTAATTCTTCTTTGTCAAGAAGTCAGTGACTTTAGAGTCCTGGATGGCATGGATTTCTTAATTAACTACCTGTGCAAGGTTTCAAATTGTTTGTCTCTCTGGTTTTGGCATATATCCAATTTTTACAGTTAGGCATAGTATACTGATGTGTGGTTCAGTTGTCAGCAGAGAGAATAAACAGCAATACTGGTAACTCTGAATCTTCATTTTCATGTTCAGGGTTAACCTCACTGAGGAGGGTATTACAGTTAAGCTTCTGTTTGACTTTTGCCAGAACATTTGGAGGTTACATTGCCCCACTGAAATCTCATTCGTAGTTTGGAAGTTCCCTCTCTAATCACAACCCAAACACGACTTCAGGTGGAACGGTTTCTCTGGATTTTCAGAAGAAAGGAGGCATTTATGCAATGCATGATCCCTGCACACACCCACAGTCACACTAATGAATATGCCATTTAAAACAAGTTGCAAATGTGGCAGCAAAAAGTGAGGAATGAAGGCAGAAAAATTGAGCAAAAGGTTAATATGAAACTGTCCTATGCAGTCTAGTGGCTGCAGAACAAGGGTACAGCATTCTGCTTGCTGCTGCTGCACAGGGTTATGACTGCATTTTATGGGGAGGAGAAGAGGATGACCTAAGAGAAATTTCTATCCTCCTGGCTTCTGATAAGGGATACAAAACTGATGGATTTTGCCATCTTCATTAAAAAACCACTTGTGTAGACTAAGAAATTTTCATTGTTTCAAAGTACGATTGTCCTAGAATTTTCAGGACAGTGACTGCAAGTTAAGCTTGAAGGTTGCAAGTGACTTGGTTTTTTTTCAGCCGTATTGAGCACCTGAAATCCCAGAATGACTTGCTGACAATAACACTGGAGGAGTGCAAGAGCAATGCAGAGAGGATGAGCATGCTTGTGGGGAAGTATGAGTCCAATGCCACAGCCCTCAGGCTGGCACTGCAGTACAGGTATGTACTTACACAGGGGGCTCAGCCACGAAGAGGGAGCTGTGGGAGACTTAGTAAAAGTGTTTAGGAGTGAAGTTGTTGCTGTGCCATAGTAATACTATTAATTTTTTGTTTCCTCCCTGAAAAAGCACCCCTTTGGTTAAACTACCTGACAAACTACCCAACCAAAGTTATCCTAGAGTGTATTTCAACTGTAGTTGACCAGCATCTAACAGGAATGTAGAGGTTTCTCTCTTCATTCTTAAACACTGAATTAACATTTGAATTGGGGGTTGTGTGTAAGCTCAGACTGTCTTGCTGAATCCAGCCTTAAGATACAGGTTCTCTGTGTTATACTCACATAACTCAGAATGACTTTGTATTGCATCAGTTGGTATTATGGATTAATGGCTTGGTATTTGGTAATAAGTATCTAAATTTGCATCAAACTGTTTGCAAAAATATGGTGTCATTTAACACCTTCAGCTGCAACTAATTTGGGACAGGCAGGTTTGGTCTTGGAGCAAATCGTGTGCCTTTTAAAGAATGTATTCTTTTACTATCAGCCTTGAGCAAATTGCAGTGAAGTATAAATTGCTAGTAGTATATTAGTCTGTATTTTTAAAAACATTAAAATACAGCAGGGATTGTATGACTCATAAATATATTTGGAAGCTGTTCTGTTGTAAGCAGGAACATCTTACAGCCGGGGCAGTGCAAGAAGTGCATTTCTTGCAAGAAGTGATTTTTCTTGCATCTTTTCTGCTTACAACACTTTGTGTAGTACAATTACATTGTAGAGTATAGAATACTGTATGTTGTATAGTAATAAAGTCTGGGAAAAGTTTCTTGAAGGGGTCATCTTGATCATCTTGTATTGTCACCTGTTTAAAACATGCTTCTGGAGCTTCCTTTATTTTGGGTCAGTCTCTTATCTTTTGTCTTTTTACATTACTTGAGGCCAGCCTGGCACTTTTATAAGAATGGGGAGACTGCTGAATGCTTGTGATAGAAGCTATGTGCATAATGTTATTTAATATCCTTGCTGATAGACAAGTAGTAGAGAATCATGCAGTTAATCAGATATCTCTTTTTTTGTTGTTGCTATTGCAGGTATTGTTCTTCTTTAAATTTCATTTAATATTTTGTGTGGTTTTTGTTTTCCCTTTCAGTGAACAGTGCATAGAAGCATATGAGCTGCTGTTGGCATTGGCAGAAAGTGAGCAGAGTCTCATTCTTGGACAATTCAGAGCTGCAGGTGTTGGTTCTGTTGGTAAGATGTCAATGAGTCACTTAATTTAAGTGGTTTTTTGGCATGTCAGTTAGCAATAGAATTGGTTGTAATGGTGCATCATGTTGTGACCCATTACTTAAGAATGCTCTCCAGTCATTTACTGTTTTTAACTATTTAAATTATTTTACACACCCCAAAAATAGGGGGAAAATGCAAGAAAGCAATTAAAATTCACCTGTGTATGCTATCACGAGGAGATGCCTCTTCTGGCAGGGGTGAGATTGTTGTAGGCATGCAGCTGTACAGAGTGGAATGATCAAACAATACTTGTGAGCACAGGTGGCTTAGGGCCATACAGCTGTGGTAGTTGCAAGTCCAGATTCAGTACTATTGACTCCCCAGAAACAGTATAATCTGTGAAAAACTGGGATTAAAATAATGCAAACGTAGCATTGAGCAGTTACAAACAAAAATTTTTTTAGAAGGCTGTTATTTTTCACCCCCTGTTTTACCTTTGCTCTGGAATTTTAAAATGTTCTATCTTCTGTTTAGCCCATATGTTCTGGATTTTTCTTATTTTGTGCTTAGTTAGTTCTGTGGCTAGGTGTTGGTTTTTAATATGCTCCCTACTAAGTAATGGAACAAGCCACTATCATAGGTACAGTACAGTTCAGAAATTTGGAGCTTTTGCTAAAGTACGAATATATTGTAGCTTAATCTACAAATACATTTGTAGATTTTCTGTGTAGCCAATAACATGTCTTAATTTAATGACTTGACTGCAGCTGGAAGACTGTGGGAGTAGTGACAGTGGTGGTTTCAGTCCTGCTTCTCCTGAAGCTTACCAGCTACACAGGTGCTGTATAACCACTAAAAATTATAGCAATTTAACCAGGGCTAGTTTTCTTTTGGCGTAGTATGCATGACTGTAAAACGTGAGAGGCTGCTTCTGAGCAGCAGGGCAATTCTTCTGTCCAGTCAGGTAGCCTGTAAGAAGGTGTTCTGGCAAACCATCAGGCTTGAGATCAAGGTGCCTGTGAGGAGAAGCTCTGGAGATGACTACAGTGTGAAACCACACTGCACCAACTAGAGTAAGAGTTGTAATTGAGGCTGAGGCTTTTCCAGTATGTTCATAATTTGAACATCCAAACCTAATGTTAATGAAGAATGCACACCATTACAAACAGGCTAAAATTCTGTGTCACTTAAGGATGGAGACTTGCCTGGAGCCACAAGTACCTGGAGCTTGTGACTGGGAGCAGGGTGCATTCAGGCCAGTATCCCAGTTACCACTGATGCTCACAAGGAAGTGAAGTTGCTTGTACCTCACAGATTGGTAATTTATTATCATTGTCTTGGTATAAACTGAGAGTGAGTAGAAGGATCTCTTGTCTTAATTCCTGTCTGAAACATTGTTTGCTTGAAAACTAGGGGACCAGACAGGTGATGAAAATGTCACACAGATGCTTAAGAGGGCTCATGACTGCAGGAAGACAGCTGAGAATGCAGCAAAAGCCTTGCTGATGAAGCTGGATGGGAGCTGTGGGGGAGCCTATGCAGTCACGGGCTGTAGCGTGCAGCCCTGGGAAAGCTTGTCCTCCAACAGCCACACCAGGTAACTGCAACTCTTCTGCTCTCCTAATCTCCTGATCTTTGATTCCAGGAAAAAGGTTTTGTTCTATTGTATCTGCTGAGCTACCTCCCCTCACCTCAGTCCTTTGACTTCTGTGCTTTGATTTATAAGTCACCATGCCTCAGTGGCCTAATTGTTTTTGGACTTTGAGCAACTCCTGCCCAGAAGAGTTTTATATAAATTTGTTGCAAATGGGTGACTCAGAACTTTCATCTTCCTCATAAAGGGCAAAACCATTACGTTTGTTTTACTACAGTGACTTTCTTACTGTTTTATTGGAACTCAGATCATGTACTTGTTACTCATATCTATTGTATGCAGACAGCATGGACGTGTGGAGAACCAGAGATCTGAAAGAGCCTTTCACTAGCATTTTGGAGGGCTCAAGAATTTTTTTCTAAATGTTGCAAATCTAGCCATTCTGTTTTAAAATGTTTCCTCTCCCTTCTCCTTCCTTACCCTTTGCACCAGTCCAGATTCTTCCTTCCCATCCTGTTCTTTTCACTTATGGCATGGAATAGATTGGATTCTTCCAGGAAAGACTGGATATTGCAGTTTTTCTGAAGACCTATAAAATAATGAAACATAGATGAGCTATTATTGCAGAAGTGTTCCAGGTCAAATATATCTGCCAGCAGCTTCATTTTGAGTTTTTGCCTGCCTCTGGTGTAATTGTACTCTGCAGTAAATATGTGTGCTTGTGTATGGATACAAATTTGGCAAGTGTCCTGGATAAATATAGATGAACATTTTTCTCTTTAAAAGTTATTTTTGTTTCTCAGATTTATTCTGAAACTTCATTTTAATTCTGTTTTCTAGCCAGTTCTTTATTCAAATGCTGTCATTTTTTTGACACTTCAGAAGTTTATTTTAGTACTGTATCATTTCCTCTTCTTGCTCATGCCTCCTCCAAAGGATCTTATTTCCTGCCATATGACTGGCATGGAATAGCTAAAAAGTGAGCAAAAAGGTAATCTGAGGGAACAGGGTCCTAATGTGAGGTGAATTTTAATGTTTCATTCAGAGAAGTTTTCTGGTGCACTCTCATTGCAAGAATGCTGTGTCTTTACAATAGAAATGATTGTGGCAGCATCTGTGCTAGTAGCACACTGATCACACTTTGTACTAGAAGCATTTAAACCAGGCTTGGAAAGAAATTACATGAAGCTGTTTCGAGCACTTGGCTTGCTGTGTCTTAGGCCATATTTACACCTGTAGCTGACCATGTTGTCTGTGTCTACATGTAGTAACACCTCTACCTAAGCCAAGCCTGTTTCCCATTCTATTGTTTGAAAGGGTAATTTTCAGTTTTTCAGAACTCTCTCCGTGTTTTTCTTCCTTGTGAGATCTGTGGTGTGTAGTCAAGGCATAGTAATTTTTTTTTTCTTGAAAACAGTTCAGGCAGTTTCCAGTATTGACAGGGAAGAACTGTGGGGGAGAGGGATTGTTCCTGTTTCAGTGTTTGCTTTCCTAGACTTCCCCTGAAAGTGTTTGGTAGGAATGTAATCTCTACAGCCCTTGCTTGCTTTAGCAGAATTTTTGGGAGCATAAGAGAGGGAGGATAAGAGTGTGTGTTTGTTCATTGGTGGTCAGCTGGACCTGTGTGTATGTGTCCATGTAAGGTGTTGGCTCAGTAGATGAAGTTTCATCAGAGTATGTTTAAAGTGGCGTAGGATTTAAAACTTCATCAGGGTGAACTATGTCATGAATGTGAAAATGCAGATTTAATGTTCTTATATGAAAGAGATGTTTTAGCTTGAGCCATTTTTATCATTGTAGTATTTTTTTTTTTCTGATGTGGAGCAACATATTGTTCTGAATGAGTTAACTTCTACAATTTCTTTTTATATATGTGGAACATAGGAGATAAATGCTGTTGTCACTCACCCAGAGGGCACACAGCAGGTCAGTAATTTGTGACATGGGCACCCTGATCTGATTGTCACTTAGAGATTGTTGTTCCTCTCCCCTCCCCCATGCCCAAAGTAATTTATCTTTGCCTAAGCATACATATGAATGAAAACATTTTTGAAACTTCAGCTTCTCCAGAAAATATAAGTCTTCTCTTCTTTCCTTCTGTTGTGTTCCAGTGACATGTGGTTAGAGGTGTTTTCAGATTTTTTCTTCCTGTCTACCCTGCCTCAAAAGAGAGGAATCCCCTCTTCAGCTTACAGACACATGACATTGTGCCAGCCCATTGATGGAAAACCTGTCTTGGTTCAGAAGGCATACACTTCTCTGTGTTTATATCACAGAACCACAGAATCATCCAGTCTGGAAGATACCTTCGAGGTCATCCAGTCCAACCATCACCCCAGCACCACCATAACCACCCCAAAACCTTATCCCCAAGTGCCACATCCACTTGAACACTTCCGGGGATGGTGACTTCATTGACTCTCTGGGCAATTTATTCCAATGCCTGACCACTCTGTCAGTGAAACTTTTTCTGTTATCTAATCTGAACCTCTGGCACAATTCAAGGTCATTTCCTCTCACCTCCAGTGAGTGCTGTGTGAACCACCCACCACGTAAAAACCACTGCAAAAATATTTTTACAGTGTTCAATTGAAACATCCTTTGAATCTGCAAAACTGATTTTTCTTGCCTTCGATGTTTTAGTGTCCCAGGCTTTTAGTTGCAGATACATATTGCTACCTTGTCTCTTTGAAACAAAATGAATAAAGTGGTAGTAGGATGATGAAAACTATCCTTGCTGAGACTTGTGACAAATGACTAATTCTCCCTGTTGTTTGAAATCCTGTAGAATATGGATTTACAGTGGAATTGTTGACCCATCTTGGGCTTTGAAATTTCAGATGAGATTCTGAATGTCAAATCACTGGACAGTTACTGAGAGTAAGTGCTTGGTGAGCCACTAGTGACGAGTGGTTAAAGACTGTAAAAGGGAGCAACTGAAATGAAAATAAATGAAAGGCAATGAAAGAGCCTCTAAATTAATTTGACTGGCAGCAGCACCACAATAATGTTGCCAATTCATTTTTTGAAAATAGAAATCAGTTTGCTATGTAGTTGGAAGTCATAATTATTTTAAATGGACAGAAGCTAAGTATAGAACGTACACTGCCAGCAAGGTTTGACTGATTGCACCTTTGAAAGGAAACAAAGGGGAAGAAGCCCAGTTGTAACACTGACTGAAAATGGTGTATTTTATTCCCTACTGTGCTAGTAAGCCCAACCTTACATCTGGTTCACAGGAGGACAGATCTGGTCCCTTATATGCAAAGGCAATTCTTTTCAGTATTATGCAGTGTTACAAAAATATCTGAACTCAGTCAACGGTAGGAATATATCTCTCATCAGAACCATCTCAGGTTTCAGATAAGTTGGTGACAGACAAGATTATCTTGGCTGAGGCGTGCAAATAAGTTATTTGGAAATGTCCAAATAGATATCTCAGTGTTATCTGTGTAACACTTTGTGGCTGGACTGAAGCAGTCTCAGAAGGAAGCAGGGCAGTTTACCAAAGGCTCTGATATTAGCTGTTGTTTGTCCTTTGCCTGGTTGGGGTATTTTTCAGTTTCTCAGGAAGTTACTACCTTCTGGCACTGTGCTGTCCCAGATCTCAAACCACGATGTTCAGTTAGAAAGAAGGTGTTTGGGCTATGTGTATGTGGATCAACTGCATTCTTTAAAGCATTAGGTTGTCTGCAGGTATTCAAGCAAGTTTGTGGATTCAGTTCTGACAGTGTTAATCAGACCAACTGTATTATCCACATCATTGCTTAATTGCAAATATTTTAATTTATTGACTTGATTTTTAACAGATAAAATGATGCTCATGTAGGGTTTTTTGGATAAATTTTTGTACTGTGCAGAAGCTACTCACACAGAAGCACTGCTGGAAGCCTCTTTTTTGTCCATCCACTGCATTTTATACACACACACTCATGCCAGCAAATAAGACTGACATTATGCTGTACCAGCCCACATATTTTCCACAAATTGTATATGAAAATTAATTAGACATCACCCAAGCATGACATCATCATAAAAGACTCAAGGAATGAAACAAGTGTGAAGAATTCTGTTTTCTTGTTCTGATACAGCATCCAAGAGAATGAGCAGATTGATGATGTATTCTCTCCAGCTGTGATGAAACTGTGATCCTTTCTCTGTCCTTACCTAAACACTTGAGAAATGAGAAACTGCACATCTTTTGCAACAGTTTCCTGTGGTTTTTGGATGGATGCATTATACTATAAATGTTTTCCTTTGTCCTGATTGCTGTTCGGAAGGGAGGGCAATATCAGAAATTCAGGATGAAGTGCTCACCAGCTGTTGTCCTTTGAAGAAAGCAGTAGTGGACCAGCACTGTGGCTGTGGAGAGCTGTTTGGTGGGGTTTTTGGGGCAGCACACCCTGGCAGAGCTGCTGGGGAGATCAGAAACACTGCAGTGTTGTTTCTGTCCCTTCTGCCCCAGCTGCTTCGAGTCTTTTGGGTGGGGATGTGCTGCTAAATGCAGGGGGAGGGTAAAGGTTCTTGTCCTCTTGTGTGCTGGCTGAGACAAGTTCGTTGCTAAGCTCCCTCCAACTTCTTAAAAAAAAAAAAACCTAGAAGAAGAGCAGCTTGCTAGCAATTCACCAGGGGAGCCAACTCAGCTGCAGACAGGCAGGCAGGCAGCCAGAACTGAAGTAAAAGCAGCCTGAGTATCACTGGCAACAGCCCAGACTGCCTTCCTGAGTTTGGACTGCTCTCCCCTAACATATATGTGCATAGCTGTGGGTCTTCAAGGGCCAAAATCTGTTAATATGCATGGAGTATGAGGTCCAGCTCAACATAACAAACTTTCAGTGGTTCTTTGCTCAGGTTTCATTTGCAGCAGGAGGGCTGGGTTTTCTTTCCTTTTCAAGCAAAAACTGAGATGAGGTCTTTGTGCCCCAAGATTTGAAGACTTTTAAAGCTATCCTTCCTCCAACAACAGCTGTTATACATTTAAGCCAGAAAAGCTCTGCAGTTGCAGTCTTTGGGTGCAGAGGAAGAAACTTACAACATGACTTCAGTACAGAATTAAGTACTTTTCACATTGTCTATACTCATTATATAAATATCTAATTTTGCAAGATGCCTTTAGGTTCAGTAAAGCAGGATTTACTAAGTGTTTAACAATTTTCTAATCAAGAAACAGTATGAACAAAAATTTGTTTCAGCCTGAGAGGGTTTCTATGTATATAGGTACTGAGTGCACTTAAGGTGCACTGCAGAAGGAAATGGATGAAAACAAAAGCAAAGACCAGTTTACAGTTGAGTGGACTATAGCAGGCACCTCTTATCCCTCAGAAAAGGAGGGAATAATGTGAAATTGACATAGAACTGTAGTAAAGAGCTGTAATGCGATATTTCATGAGGGAGGAGGATTTTGAGAAGTCTTCATACACCTGCCAATTCTCTTTCTTCTCCAAGGCTGTGCTTGGAATTTGTGGGAAGATGGGCAATTATTTGAAGCACTTTAAAATCAATGTAGCTTTAGCTGAAGTAGAAGCAAAGGAAAGAGAAAAATCAAGCCTGTCTTGGTAGGCTTCCCCTTTGCACATTCATAATATTTTAGGACATCATCCTGGCTCTCACAGCATCTAGTGGGTGGGACTTTTTTCTTAGCACAAAAATGTTGAACAGCAATGCAATTTGATACAGAAAGTGATTTATTCCCCTGCTGATAACTGAGATCATCTAGCATTCCAGACAGGCACAGTTAATGGATGACTTATCCCTCACCCGGCAGCTGATTACAGGACCTCAAGAGACAGCAAGCAGCTTTGAGTGAGGCTATAGAAACAACATGGCATTTTATTTTCCTTTTAGTGTTATTGCAACTATATTCAGCCCTGGAATGCCACAGCTGTGTCAGTCTGGGCCCCCTGCAGCACTGGCATGCATGGAGGTGGGTTAGCAGCAGTCAGCCACCATTGCTCTAATGACATTATTACCCCTTTCTGCAATCTCTGTGTAAACACTTAGGAGGCAGAGTAATGGGCCCTCATTTGTTCAGAAGATACACCAAGTCTTTTATGACGACTTTTTATTAGAATTCCTGCTAGTCTATTGGTTAGTTTTAAATCACTCTAGCCCTGAAGGAATGCTGAGGAGTATACCTTCACATGAACTGAAAGTTCTCCTGGCATCTGCCAGTGGAATTTTGATCAGGTTGATTCCTAAAAGTATCCATTAAGGTATCTGAGGTGACAACTGTTATGATCATCAGCAGAGATAGATCAATTCTGGGTTCATACTTTTTTCTTTGCAGATGCTTTTTCTCAAAGAGGATGAAGACTCAGTGTCTGAGCAGCTTATTGTGCTATGTAATTGCTAAGAAGTTTTAAGTAGCATTTTTCCCTTTTTTAATTAAAAAAAACACCACTTTTTTCAGAAGACACCATTTCAGATAAAGTAATTTGGTTAGACATCACTAAATATCTGGCTTATCTATCTCTGCTTTGCAGAGAAGTTGTCACATGATGAAATTGTTTCATGCAGCTTAGAAAATTAATTTCTTTTCTGAATTTGTCACACCTCGCATTGCAATGTCCGGTCCATGCTACAACTGTGTCCTTTCTATGAACTTTAAAGTAAGACTCAGACACGTTGATGAAGTATTGGGAGGGTGTTTGATGTAAAAATTAAGATTTTGTCTCAAATAGTTTTTTTTCTAATACCATTTTTTCTCTTTCCAGTACTACCAGCTCAACTGCAAGCAGCTGTGACACTGAGTTTACGAAGGAGGATGAGCAGCGGCTGAAGGATTACATCCAGCAGCTGAAAAACGACAGAGCAGCAGTGAAACTGACAATGCTGGAGCTGGAAAGCATCCACATTGATCCCCTTAGTTATGACGTTAAGCCACGTGGAGACAGCCAGAGGCTGGACCTGGAAAATGCAGTCTTGATGCAGGAACTCATGGCAATGAAGGTATTTTATTCATAACCAAGAGGGCAGCTGCTCTGCTGGCAATGCCCCTGTGTCACAAAACATGCTCAGTCACTCACATGGGAGGCTTTGATAGTGGTCACTGGATAATAAAGGGTAACTCTGTTGAAACATATAATCTGGACTGAAAATCCAGTAGTCAGAAAGTGACAGAAGGCAGTGCATTAACAGTGATGAGCTATGTGTGTTCTGAATTAGGAGGACTTCATCTGTGTCTCTAAACTTGGAATGCTCTTCTTGACAAACCAGATGCTCTCTCTCTGAGAGATATGGCAGCTGAATTGCTCAAGGATGACCAAAACCCATGATTCAGCACTTCCCAAGAGATAGTTCATTACTTACAAGCTTGCAAATATGCATCATGAATATTTGTGAACTGAAGCAGAACAAATTCAGCTGCTTTTAATATTGGTGTGGGAGGAGGAATGGTATGTCAAATGTCATCCCTAATGCTCTCTGGCAGTTGGTCACAAGTCCTGAGCTGTTCTAGGCACTATGTTGCAATCTGTAGCTCAGTCCAGAGTTGGAGCAAAGAGTAGGGTGTGTAATGACTTGCATTAACAGAGGGTTTTGGAGAAAACTGTAGTTTATAGGTCCAGTTCTAAAGATGTGATCCAGAAAAGCTGATGTTTACTGACCAGGTGTAGAGCTTACATCTTTTCAAGTCTGTCTTCTGTATTGATTTTGAGGTGTGAACTAAAACATAGGAACGTACCAAAGGCAATACAAGTGTACATCTGCATTCAGAATTTGGTCTGGATTTGGTTCAGTTTTAAGTAAGTTTAATTTCTGTATTTTAGCAAGTGCTAATTTTGCCAACTAATTGCAGACATATCCGGTGATGGTATTGAGTGGGACAGCAAATCCTAATGGTTTCATAAGCTTCTAAAGTTATAGATTTTTGTTCAGAGGTGCTGCTTCTGGCTAAGTGGTAGCCTGGTGATGATAATTATGTTCTTAGTGGTTCTGCTTTTCCATGACGACAGATACATTCATTATTTGCAGCTCAGAAAAGATTGCTTGCTAGCAGTTGGGAGATGTAAAACAATGTTCCTTGTTTGAATACATTGTGGCCAACAGCAATATTTTCGCCACAACTAAAGCGTGCAAGATGTACTGTAAGATGTTGACAGATAAATAATTCCTTGGCCTTTTTTGCATCCAAATCTTCTCTGAAATCTCTTGTACGTGATTCTTACCTCTATTTTTAAATTTTAACTTATTTTATTTTCCTGATTTTATTTTAATTAAAGGTAAGGGCAATCTGCAGAGCTGTATCCCTTGTGAGTAGTGCCCTTTCCTTCCCTGACTGTCAGGAATATGAGCAGTTGCATATTATTTCTGGCACACTTTTGAGTGCTGGTAATCCTTTTGTTCACACAACAGTCATCTAACTTGTTTTTGACACATGGCATCCATTTGACTGGACCTGGCACACTGGGTTTTCAGTGCAGGAATTGCCTCTAGAAGAACATTTTCTTCTTGATTGGGTTGTGTGTAGTGTATACAGAATAGACACACATTTTGCATAGGTGTCTGAAGTTACCTTCAGCCCTTTGCAGTACAGAGAAACTGACAGTATTGTTGTTCATTGTAATTTCTTGTACTTTGCTTGAATTCACAACTGCAGGAAAACCTTATGTTTCTGAAAGAGACGTTGTGAAAACTCAGATTTGTCAATTGTGTTACCTATCAGCTTCCATGGTTGTTGCTCAGGTCTGCATTATACCTCCTCATCTGTTTGTCAAGCTAGAACAGAGTTGAAACTAAGGTCAGGACTTACTTTGACTTTCTGAGTACATTTTTTGTATCAATTATTTGAAACATGTATCTTACACAGAACAGGATATACATCTGCCTCCTTCTGAGACAAACAGAGAATTTAGGTTTCCTTACAGTATTTTATTTAATTTGAAGCAGATGGACTGCAGAAGACTTAATTGTTTAGTATGTTTAATTTGTTCTCTCCCTTTTACATTCTTAGCAAGGGTGATAGAGCTGGACCAAGCTACTCGATGATTTCCTGCATTTCTGGCTCTTACAGTCTCCTGCTGTCTTCCCAAAACTTGGTTCTGTGTTGGAATCTCTGCTGCATCTTTGGCACCTTCCGTTTCTGATTTCCAGTAAAAACTGATCACCTCATCAGTATGAAATACCTCTACAACAGTAGTTCTTCATTATTAATTAGAAAGGCAGTTTGAGGGCTGTTTCTCTGCTGCCCTGTTTATTATTATTTTTTTGCTGATCGAGAGCCTAAGACACAGTTGTCTGCCAGTACTCCTATAAAATTCAATTCTTTGCTCCAAGCAATAATTAACCGTGTTTCCAGATACATTCTCATCCTGGTTTGTCATCATTCATTGCTCTTGCTTTGAGGTCAGTTGTTGTCATGCCCCAGTTAGCAAGGAGATTACTTCTGGTGGGTGTAAATAATTCTTGGTTTACAGCCTTTCTGCATTTCAAAGGACTTAATCTAGATAAGAAGTCTCAGCTTTCTACACTGATAATTTTTCCTCTTTTGTGTACAGGTGCTGATAATGCTGCTCATGATGCCTTTGAGACTACAGTCTCTTGGTGGAAAATGTTAAGAATTCCATTGTCCACCTTTGTTACAGCCCTTCATGCTCATACAGATTTGTATAGTGAAATACAGTTAACTAGAGCATGACATTTATCTTCTCTGATGTTTCTTTTAATTCTGAAGGCTGGTACATCCCACCTTGTTAACTGTGGTTCTCCTGGAGTCATGACTTTTTGTGGCTTTAAAAACTTCTTGCAACATTAGAGTCCTATGTGACCAAATCAAATACAAATTTTGATTTTGAGAATTCTATGATGTTTCTGATTGTTTTGAATCAGAAGTTTTTCATTTTTGTTCAGGTTTTTGCCCAAAATCAGGATTACAGTATGACTGCAAGTACAAAATATCCCTCACTATTGAATTAACTAGTCCCAAAATAACTGCTGGATTTGACACCTGGAGCTTGTGAATTTGCATGGACTGTCTCAAGTCTTCTGCAATCCCCTAGAAGAGGGACACTTGCTACCTCCTCCAGAGTTTCATTTAGTGAATGCCACTTGTGCTCACACTCTGAAGATGCAGGTGTGTTAAACTGCAAAAATGCTTCACAGCAACCTGTAGCTGGAGGAAAAGGGAAATATTGAATATACAAAGATGGCACTGTCATTTCAATTCAGTTTAGATGCAGTCTTCAGAAAACATATTTTCATAGAAAAAACTGCTGCATATTGACCGTCTAAGTAAGCCTTAACTACTTGAATTTTCCCGAAATGGCTGCTGCCACTCTGCCTCACACATTGCATGGGTCCATACCACAATCCTCAACTGCAGTTTGAATTTTTAACCATCTTCAGCCTTTCCATGCCCTCCTGTTCCTTCTCTGTGAACCTCTGTAAGACATTGGCTGACACAAGCTTTTTAACTTTTACCCTGCTTTGTTTTTGCTTCTTTACTTCCAAGTCACATTGTTTTGACATGAGAAAAGTAACATATGGGAGGTGCATGGTATGTGTTCTGGGACAGGATGCAAACTGCTGAATTCATATATGATGATCTAAGCTTACTGTCTTCATAAACAAAGGAGTTAAACATTGATACTCAAATTTATTTTGAGCTTGGATGTGTTAAAATAAGTTAAACTTAGAAAATAAAATAAGTTAAAATCTTTGCA
This sequence comes from Promerops cafer, assembly GCA_013398275.1. Lineage (NCBI taxonomy): Eukaryota > Metazoa > Chordata > Aves > Passeriformes > Nectariniidae > Promerops > Promerops cafer. The sequence goes on from VZSE01004862.1 coordinate 91,747, forward strand.
TGATGAGAAAAACCTGTTCCACAGATTGATTGTTGTAGTGGATAAATTCACCTTTTTATTTTAGGAAATAAATGTCCCTTATTTCTGGGCCAAATTTCCCTAGCTTCATCTTCTAGCCAGGAAAGATCTTGTCATGACCATCCCACACAGACAGCCAAAAGTATCTTTTATTCATATAAGTGTCAAAATACTCTGTTCAAATTACTTCTCAGCCTTCACTAAGAAGGCAAAGTAGATTAATGGCTTTAGAAGTAGAGGCTTAAGAAGTTAAATGCATACACTTGAGTATATCAGACCATCCAGTTCAACTCCTATAACAAAACTTCCCCATCATTATTTATCAGTATAATTTACATTTTTTACTGTTGACAAAGGGAATTAATGGTAAGTTTGCCTAACAACTAAATTTGTGTAAACCACATGGAATGAAACTGGTTGTGCTTCTAACCTTCAGGTCACAAACAAGCAGATGAATAAATCAATGACTATAAAGCTCATACAAACCTTTCCAAGCCCCTCAGGGATTTTAAAATATGGATTTTATTTTTGCATGGTTGGTGGTTCTGAATGCCAGTGATTACCTGTGATGGTTGTAATTGTGATACACCTGTGTGCACTGCTTACCAATAATCCAGAATGCAGATTTTTAGCAGGAACTTAGATTCCCTTCAACATAAAAGGTTTGTCTAAATATGTGTAAAGATTTTTGTATAACCGTTGTTAATGGCTTTAATATGAACAGCATTATTTTTGAACAATAAAGCAAAAATAACCTCTGTTATTTTTGTAATTAAGGGTGGGGTTTTTGTTTGTTTGTTTTTAAATAAATAGTGACTTGTTCCTAGGCTGGCCACACAAAAAGAAACTTAATTCTTTCAGAGGTGTTTACACAGTGAACACGAGAAATGTAACACAGAAAATGTCTGCATGAACTTAGTATTCACCCATTAAGTGACCTAGGGCAAGGCAAGCTGAACAGTGGGAACATGAATCTAGGCTGGATTTTTTTTGTTTTGGCAGTCTTTTGTTTGTTTAGTGGTGGTTTTAAGCACATAATCTACATTATGTATTAGTACTATCTCTTTAAAGGTTTTGTGGATATTGGGTTTTTCTGGGTATAGAAGATAACTAGGCATTTTGTACAAGAAACATTTCTGAAGTGTTGTTAATCACAAAGAGCCTTCATGTTCAGGAATAACCCATCATTTGCTTTTCACAGGAGTCTTGGAGCATGTGCCGAAAGAAGGGTCATTGCACTCATGCCCTGCTCTTAAACTTCTAGCCAGCCACTGTCAGACAGATGTTAAAACAGAGGTCTGTCCCCAGGCAGCAGACATTGTGTTACAATAGGTGACAGCCCTGTCAGAAGCAAAAAGGAGCTCTCAGAACTGAGCTTCTTGCTATCAAGTACCAGTGTTCCAGCCTCTGTGGATTGTATCTAGGGAGGAAAATAAACGAGTGCATTTTTCTGTCAAACTCAAGTTGTGTATACTTGGGATTCTGGCCACCTAGAGGAGGGAAATTATAAATGGACATCTGATGCTGCCACACTCAGTTGCTCTTTTTGATGTAACTCATTCTCCTGCAGAGGCTGGTATTACAAGGCAGGAATATGTTACCTGTCTGTGCTGTCCTGGTCTCTCAAACTCCTTCCACTGTAATGAGATGAATTCTTGCTTATCAATAAGAAACTGAAATCTTGCGTTTAGGGAGATGTTAGACAAAGTCATACACTTCTGCTTTTAAGACAATGGTCTTTGAAGGACAAAATAGAACCAGAGAAATTTCAGCAGCTGTGGCAATTCTCTCAGATCTCCGATAGTCTAATTCTTATTTTGCTTCTGAGTTTATTCCTGAAGATGATAAAGGGGTGGCACAGCTCGTCAGACTGAAGATATACAGGTCTTTTGACAAATATGCAATGTGATTATAAAAAGTCATCTGTATGCTGATAGTTTTCTCAGTGAAAAGAACACTTAGGTTATGAAAATCTTGTTTAACCTCATCTTCCTTTAGGTACCTAGTCCCATGAAGCAGCATGCAATAATACAATGTTTCTTCAACAGGAAGAGATGGCAGAGCTCAAGGCACAGCTGTACCTGCTGGAGAAGGAGAAGAAGGCTTTGGAATTGAAGCTGAGCACTCGAGAGGCCCAGGAGCAGGCCTACCTCGTCCATATTGAGCACTTGAAGTCTGAAGTAGAAGAACAAAAAGAGCAGAGAATGAGGTCTCTCAGCTCAACCAGCAGCGGAAGCAGAGACAAAGTAGGCAAGGTCGGGAGTCTAGCTACATTTCCAAAGTTGTAAACATGATTATTAAACCCCTCCCATCCCTATTGCTGTCTTTAGCATGTTAATCCTTCTCCTCTTTTGTCTGTATGCAGGTCTTTTCTCTCTTCCTCAGTTGTTAGGTGGTTCCTTCCATGCTGTGACTTGAGGACTTTGCAGAATTGATGTTAAGCATGGGCTAAAATTAGGGTGTTTTGAGGAGTACCACAAGGCCAGTCTTGCCAGACATACAAGTTGCTGTGGTTGAGCATGTGTTTTGCCTGCTGCTACTCACTGGAAACACTGGAAGGGAGTCTAAGCAAAATGCCATTCTCCCACAAACACAAAACATGAAAACATTAGCACTCATTTCTGTGCAGCATTTAGAGCATTGTAATGACAATCTCTTTCTCCAAGTCAGATTATAATAATTTGAGAATGAAGACTCTTCTCCCCTTAATGCAGAATAATGCAAAATAAATAGATTTCTGCATTTGCAGTAGTAATTTGCATTAAGAAATAAATACCTTGGAAAACCTTTTGTCTTATTTTAGTGCTGTGTCCCCAGAAAATGTCAATGATGTGTTTAAAAACAAAAAACAAGACGTACATCTTATTTACTTGTTCCTGGCAATACATCATCTGAATTTCTTGATCCCAGTGCTTCTTTGTTTCTTGTGTGTTGTCAAAAGAAATATAAGGAAGGCAGTTGCAGTTTTGCACACAGTAGCAGAATTCTGCTACTTGGTGAGCTGTGGTGGTTTAAAAAACATGTAGAGGCATTTGTGAAGTATTAATCTGTTTAGTCCATTCCTTGGTATGTTGATACACTGCTGTGTTGCTGTAGCATTGTGTTGTTTATTTCACCTTCATTTTAAAAGTAGCTGTGAACTAAGAGGCTTTCAGAATTTCCCCATTAAGACAGTCAGTAATTTCTAATCAGGTGGCTTTTCCTCCTTTCTCAGGAATGCAGTGATGGCACAGCAACACCACTAACACTTGCTGAGCTGAGACCGTACAATGAGAGTGAACTGACTGCTGAGCTGGCAAATGCACTCAGGAGGTAAGCACAGCTTCCCTCACCAGGGGCAGGACTTGTAACACAGAAGGAAAGGTCCAGGAAAAGGTTTATTTCTGAGCCTTCACTCTAACCCTCAGGTGGTTTGAAGAGTGATCACAGATTTGTCCTATGAGAAGGAAAACAATTGAAGTCCTTATAATTTTCCCCTCTCTCCTGCTGCTGTTCTTTAGCTGCTTTCACGTGGTGCTCAACTCCATTCTCCTTGAGGTTCTCTGACATTCAGTTGAATTTTAGAAATAAAAGAAACTCTCAAAACAGCAGTAATGACCACATTCAGGCAAGAGTATGAGACATAAAAGAGTGACATGACACATTTCTTTTGTGTGTAAAGAAAACATTTAGTGAAGACAGGATTTGAAGTGTGATCTTTGGTTAAGGAGGTTGGCCGCAGGTTAGAACTTGGGTAGGAGTTATGGGAGTGGGAATTGCAGGCATTTTGATGACTCAGATGCTCCATTTGCCTCCTGAGTATGTAAGTGGAGCCACAGTTCAATTACAAATGACATTGTGTGAGGCATTAGCTTTCCAATGGGAGAGAAAATTGATGTCTTGACAAACAGCTTTTATCAACAGCCAGGTTTTAAGTCTAAGCTTTCAGTACAGTTATACATTAGCTAGATATTTGTTTGTGCAGCAGTTTTTCCTTTACCAGCTATGTGGTAAACTTCATGACAAAGAAATTCATGGTTTCGATAATGGTTTCAGTACTTGTTCCACCTTTTCCCAGAAATGGCTGTCTGGTATCTAATCTGGTTCTTACATTTAGAACCTGTCCAAAATGCTGCTAAGAATTTTGGCTGGGAAGAGTGTGTTTTGCTTTACTGGTGTTTGCACCTTCTTGGATGGTGGAATTGCCTTTCAGGCAGCTGTGGTGTTCAATTTCTGAGGTGCTTTTTTCAATAGGTGCAACGTGTGGTGTGCCTAGGGACACTGAAGCCTGAAAGGCATTATGTAAAAATGTAAGATCATTAACACTGCAGAATCAATACATCTCATACCATTTGCTTAGTAGTCTGGCCGTTGCTGAGTACTTAGTTTGCATGATGCAGGGAACAAAATTCTGTGGGTAAAATAATCAAAACTGTCATTTGTGTGTGGGTGGATAAAACCCATCAACAAAGTAATTTACATAAACATTGCAGAGAGCCATTGGCTTCCCCTGTACCCCCCACACTGCAGCCCTGGTGTGAGCTGCTCCACCAGCATTTTCTCCCTTCACTCAAGCTGCTGCTTATTCCTGCTCTTGTTAGCTGCTCCTGGATTTCAAGAAGATGCCAATGACCTTAGTTAGCAGAGGTTTGAGTATAGTCATGAAATGTGGTTTGCTGACAACACAGAGAAAACAACTTTGCTTTATCTACTAGGCCTTAAGTTGATTAGCATGGATTTCCAGCCAAGGGCCTCACAAGTACAGTTTGTCAGGCAGAAATGGAGAAGAAAAATAATCGGATTAAACTGTACATAAATTGTGAAGGCTCTCTGCGTAATGGAAATATGGCTGTACTAAATGTGATTGCTGCTGCCAGTGGGGCTCAAGCACAGTTCCTGCAAGCTGTGTGGACAGGGTATTTTTCTCTCTAATCAGTGTGCCAGCCAGATCAAGGCTGAATGCTTAGCCCTCCTTGCCCTAAAGTCTTGTCTCTGCAAGTCAGTTGAAGGTCTGTCTAGCACATGAGAAAGCTTACTGCAACCTGTTTAGCCACAGTCATGCTAAAAAGTACCAGAAGTCCCTAACTGCTGTTCTGGATAAATGGGCCCTCAAATATCACAGTGATATTTAGACCATCACGAATGCACAAAATAATTCTAAAAATTATCAAAGTCCTTTCTTCTCTGTGAATGCATCCTCCTCACCCGCCAAAGAAGTAGGATCAGAATACAAAATTAAAAGTATTTGTCCCAGTAGCTGTGCTTGCTGAAGGGTGGGGGGAAAATGTGAAACAAGTGAGTATCTTGCTCTGTGGTCCAGAGGTAGTATTTAAATGCCAGTGTTCAGGAGTGTTTCAGGGCTGGTTACAATTGGTGCATACCTCCAGCAATTGGTCCTCCCTATTGTTTCTCCAGGCAGTAGACACTGGTGCAGGGGACAGCAGCTGCAAGGATAGGGGCAGAAATCCATTGGTTTTTGAGCCTGTTTGTCAGAGCATGTGATATCAATCAGCAGCCCTGCTTCCTGTCCCCTCCTCATCCTGTCATTACAGAGACTAAAGCTCTGGCTGCTCTCCCCTCTGCTACTTTCCCATTCTGTCCTTCTGTTGCTGATAAATAGTCAGGTTCTTCTCAGTTAATTGAAACAGAGTGAAACCCAAATAAAACAGCAGGACATAGTTACGGTTTGGGTTTTGGTGCAGTTTGGAAGCGTTTATTTGCTCATAGTCTGCAAATGGCCATGCAGCAGAACAGTCTCATCCACAGAGCCAGGCTGGCTTCTCTCTGCAGATGTGGATATTTCTGTAAATCTGGAATCCAGCAGCGTGTTGTGAAGCTTTTGTTGGTAGTGCCCATCAGCAGAAATTCAAGGCAGAAGCAGTTCTTCATCTATTGTATCATAACATCTTTGTTCTAGAACAACTCAGGATTTCCTGTAGTAGTGCTCAGCATTAAAACCCCAGTTACCAGCTTTTTACAGAACTCACTTGTAAAGACATGGTCACTATGCTAACTGGGAGAAATGTAAATTATCTTCTAAGTCCTATGTTGTTGAAGTTATATCTAGGTTAACTAATTTCTGGTGTTGCAGGCTAAGCTCACTAATTCAGACACATCCTGTTCCAGCCAAACGTAAACACTTTCTTCCAGAGCCTTTAACAGTTTTGTTTTCCCTTCTCTCTTTGCTTGATGGAATGATAAAGTGCTTTAATGGACACAAGCCTCTTCTTTCTTGAGTCTGACACATCCATAAACAAGCTTCTTGGCAGGAAATACCTTACTCCTGAGAGGGCAGAAATGTGTTCTCAGCAGCCTCATGGCCGGGTGCTGACACCTTGATGATTGTGCCAGAGGCCAGTTTCATAAGACAAGATCTGGTTGAATACCCCAAAATCAGACACGTGACACAGTCTCTGAGGGAACACCTTAAATGAGTTCTCTTCCTTGCTGGTTTGTTCTGCTCTGCTGGGGTAGGGCAAGGAGCACTGTACATGACTTGTATGAGTTTGTAACTCAGTAGACAGATACCAGCTTATGCATTAATGCAGGTAAATGCATTACAGGTGGCAGGACGGAGGCAGTAAGAATTCCATCCTGCTTTAGAAGGCTGATGATAATGATGATAGAACTGATATTTTCTTCTATTAAGTTCTTTCATTCTGTGAAAAATGGCCAAGCTGGCCAGACTGAAACTTCTCCCTCTCCCTAGGCCTTGCTACAAATGCTTTGATTGTTGAGGTCCTCCTGTGGTCTCTGCTGGTATTTCCAGCTACTGATAGCTTTTCTGTCTGTGTAGGGTTGTATTTCATTCGTATATTTAGAGGATCATTTATAAATCATTAAAGTGCTTGGCCAGGAAGGATCTAGCAGTACTAGGCAAGGACCATGGCAGGCAAAACACTTTGTAACTCGGCTGACTGTTCAGACCTCAGCTGCATCATCATTTGGCACAAAATTATGATCCTTGATGGCTGTGCAGGGTTATATGAATCGTGTCAGTCTAGACATGTTTCAGTATCTCCCTCACAAAAGAGTGACTTCCCATCTGGCCACACTGCAAAGGAGCTTTGTATTTACCATGCCTGATGACTTCTAAACTAAGAGATAATGTAGTGAGTGATGCTACTACTTGTGAAGTCGCCATGGAGAGAGGAAATGAGTAGTAATCAGTAGGACTGGCAAACAGCTCTTCTTCTGTTTACAAAAAGTACTTTTTGCACAGAGCTGCAGTCCCGCCTCTCTGGAGTGGAAGCTGCAGGTATTTCTAGTAGGACATAAAAAATGCATCTTATTGCCATAGCTCCCTGGCAGCTGTTGAGACAGTACAATGTTTGTTGCACTCTTGCGTCCTTACCCCTGTCTGAAGACCGCAGCCGTGTTTCATGCCAAACTTCTTTTCAGAGAGCAAACATTTCAATAGAAAGCTGGGCCAAGGCATGGCACTGACTATTTCCTGACACAATGTCAGTGACAGAGAAATCAAGCCACCTTCCTTTATTTTAAATTTCCATAAACTTCATGTGATGGCATTTTAACCTTGCCTATTTTCAAGGGCTGACTTTAGTTTCATGACAGCAGGAGTCAGTAAATTTCATCATTGAAATTCAGGCCTATGCTGAGCCTCTGTAAGGCTGTCTCAGAAATGGAAATAGAAATGTCTACAACACATCATAACCATTCATATTTAAAATTACTCTTTAGACTTTTGCTGATTTCTAAAAGCCTCTTTTGCTTTGACCAAGGTACAGGACAAACATGCAGTGGGTAAAAGTAGGGGGAGAGAGGCAGGGGTTTGTGTTCTGGACCTACTGATGCATCCTCAGCTGCTTTCTGCCAGTGTTTGCTTATTTCTCTTCTCCAATTATCACTTCTATTAAATGAGGAGATAAGCTACTCTGAGGCATTTGAAAGCCAGACACTAGTGTGGCTGCAGTCATCACAAATTTCAGACGTCTCTTTTTTGTGACTGTGCTGTATCCTGCTGTGGTTTCCCCTTGGCTACTGTGGGAGGGTTCAGAAGGCATGGCCTGTCTCTGGAAATCACTCTGGAGAGTCCCACTGAGAGAAGCCTTCTTCACAAGAAGAGAAGTGACTCACGGTGGTATCAGAGACAGATTCCTTAGAAGCACCTTGAGTGACTATTTTTACCATATGCCTCACAGACAACCATAATTTGTCTTTCTCTCCATTTTTGACACGGAGTAAGTAGTCCTTACCACCACGTGGTTATCTGAACTGCTGAGCTGCTGTGCACTTTGATATAATCGTCACAGGGAGCTCCAAATAGCTCCAAGTCTGGAGAGCTTCCAGGCTAGGCTGGCAAAGCTGGGTGGGAGGTTTGAGCAGTGAGTGTGGCAGGCATGCTGCTGCCTCCCTCCAGGGCTGTTCTCCCTTTTTGCTGCCAGTATGTTGCTTCCAAGACCACACCTGGCCTGTCTCCCCACTGCAGGTGGTGTAACACATGCCTGTGGTACTGTCTGGTTTTTGAGATCTGTTCTGAGCATCTTGGCAATCAGCAAAAAAAGCAGTTGAGTATTTTACACCAGCAAAGTGGTTTTTAAAGCACCCTCTGTCACCTCTGCAGTCGGGAGAGGCCTCCTGTGCACAGGTAGCTGGCAAGCACGGGTGATGCTTCAGCAGGTGAGCCAGGAAGACATGGCAGTTTTGGAGAGGGTGGCTCTCCTGGCATTTGTGTAGCGTTGCTTTGTAGCCTCTTTAGAACATTTATTGTATTCTGGTTGTTTCCCTTAGCAGGCCAAGCCAGACAGTGAGGCAAGCATGCATTCGAATTAGCTTGGGGATTCTGCATGGCAGCCTGATGTAAGATGTTAGTTTAGACTGCTGATGAAAAGAGAATTTATCTGCATTCCTTTTAAATGTCCAGCTGTTATCTCCTGAGAGGAGAGCACAGGAGTCAAATGCCTAGGAAAAACAATCATGTGTCACCCTGTTCAACTGGAAAAGTCAGAGAGGGGAGTGAGGGATGGTGCCAGGCTCACTACAACAAGACGCTATCAGGGAAGGAGTAGGAGTGGAGTGTGGGATGGGAGGTGTGTGCCTTCCCTTCAAAGCAGGGGCCTTGCAGAGAGCTATGGACCGTGCAGGAGGTGCCTTCCCTCCCTCCCCTTCCCCACCCCCCCGTGGCCTGAGGCTGCCCTGCCAGCATGAATAGCTCTGCCAGGAATCCTCTGTCCCCCTGGGCTGGCTGCTGCTGGTGCTGCTGTGTCAGGGCTTTGTGCCTACAGAGCTCAGGGGCAGGTGCTGGGCTGAACCTGGTCATCCCACTCCTGTAAAGGGGAGCCAGGATTTGAAGGGATCTGCCCACAGCAGATACCTTCTGATGGGTAAAGAAGATGTGCCCTAGGGATGGCAAGAGTCCTCTGCCTGGCTGTGGGAAAGTTTCTCACCTCTTCATTTGTAGAGCGCTCATTGTTCCTCTTCTGCTTCAGATTTGGCAAGAGCTGTGGTGCTCTTGACCCCAGGGCAGAGGCGTGGTAGCTGGTGCTTTCACAAGGGGAGTTAGCTGGGTGCATTCCAAGCCAGGGGCAGAAAAATCAACTTTCTGCATGCCAGAGAAGAGCAGCTTCCTGTTTGCAGCTCTGGGGAATTTTCAATGAAATCAGCAAGAGCAGGAAAATTTGGGAAGAATTCTAGTGCATGAAACCTGAACGTGTCTGGAAAAGCCCAGACAGGAGGGAAAATACAAGGTGCTCATGACCTTGCTTACATTACCGTGTGCCAAATATGCTGTCAGCGTGTGGAGGCCAAATTGACAGAAACAGTTTCCTTTACGGCCCTGGCAGAATTCCCCACTCTCCAAAGTGGTGGCACTGAAACCAGAGAACACTAGTTAGCCCCTTCCTATTCAGCCATCCTGAAACAAAAAGCCCTTGAAAACCACTATGCAACTGCCCACTGAGTGTTTTGACTGTGAAAATACCAAACAAAAGCCTTTATTACCAGCATATTAGGCATTTCACTGAAAATAGTGTTTTTAGAGGATGTTGTAGGCTGTAGGCCTTTGAATACACTCATTCTGAGCTTTTCCCTGGAAAGGGAGCAGTCAGGGGTTTCCCCAGCTGACCTCTCAGCAGCAGAGAGCCCTTGTGCTGGAAGTGAGCCATGCCCTCAGATCTCTCTTCTGGGAATACTTGCTCATTTTCTCTGTGCACACGAAGTGTTGTGGCTGTGTTTTCTGCAGCCCCAGCTTGCAGTAGCCACTTGGAGGAGGAGCTGTTGGGAAAAGGAGCTCTGCTGACTTCTGCAGTCTAATAGAGGGTGAGTCGGGGGCTCACAGAATTTGTGTTCTCTGAAAAACACTCTCTTGTCCTTCCCTCTTCCCATCAAAATACACAGATAAGTGCTTTCTTGGGATACAGAGATGTCCATATCACACCCCTGGGGCACAATAGCAATGTGAGTTTGGTGTGTCTGCTTCTGTGGGAGTTTGGGCCTTGGACTCTGAAAGACTGCCTGGCAGCAGCAGGCTGTGCCTGCATCAGTAGGATGTTCCATATGTCTGTCACATCAAGTGCAGTTCCATCCCTGGTTTGCAGCTTTGACGTGTTCTCATTGTAGAGACATGGTTCATAAGCAATATTGAAAATATTCTGCCATATTAAGCCCTGTAGTGGCTGGTTTTTCATATCCTGCAGTCAGGAAAGTGCTGTGGTGCTGGAAATCCCCTTAGGAAACACCCCAGGATTCCGCACAGCTCCTGCTCACTGCCTAACTAGGCAATCAGTTTTGAAGAGAAACAAGTGTGGACAATCGTTTCTGACCAAACTGAGGTGATCAGGGATAGAAACTGAGTTACCACTGTGAGGCACAGGGTTCTTACCAGCCTGTGATGTACAGCTCTGAGGTCTCTCATCTGCTACTCAAACAGAAGATGCAGCAGCCGGGGGAAAACCTTACATGTTTTAGTGTGTAATAGTCATTAATCCAGTGCATCTTCATTTCCCAGAGTAAACCAAGGTGTTTGCTCTGCCTTTACTGTGGCTCCTCAGGTGTGACTTGTTCTAGGAAATGTCTCTTGAAGTAAAGATATTTAGGCAGTTTTAAAATTGTAAAAGGGTGTAAAAGTAGATCCATATGTGTTGTTTTTTCAGATTTTTGGGACATTTCAGCACATGCAATCAAACCACCAGTTGCTTTCCATGAGATTACAGTTGAGCAGGTATTATCTAGTGCTGTTTCACTGACTTAAAAACATCATGAAAAGCCAAAAGAAATAGATGTATTTTACTGGTGCCAGTGTAAATTTGAGTCATCTATAGATTTGAAGTATTACCCACTGTTTCCTGTTTGACTAGATGGTTTGGAACTGGCATCTGTAAGATGTTTAAGTAGCTTGAACATGGTGCTTACCACTCTGTTGTCTCTGTGTCTTTGACAAGCAGCAAGACAAGGATGTTGTAGACCAAATGTAAAGAAATACAACTTGATATTTAGCTGAGTTCAGGCTGAACAGGGCTGGTTGAAAGGTGTGAGTGAAAAACAGACAAAAGGTGATATCATTGTCTTATCAGGTAACAGTCACCATAGCAACCAAACTTTACCATGCATGAAAAGTTCCTCAGAGTCTTTCCACTGTGTTTCTTTTCCACACAGCTTTTGTTACAACAGGTGTGTGTGAAGGACTTCAGCTGCAGTGAACTGTGGCTCTACAGGGCTCTTTCTCATGGGACTGTGTGCAGTGTTTCCACAGCGATACCTTTTCTTGCACAGGATGTTAAATCAACCTCACACGGTTTTGAGATTTCTCTGCCCATCTAAAGCCTGTGGATGTTTATTCCACTGGGCTTGCTGTTCACACTAGGTCGTCATGCTGGAAATGGTGCTACTGAGCGTTCCCCAGAGCCTCTGGATGTTGCAACCTTTGGAGCAGAGAAGCACCAAATTTACCCTACTCTGTTCTGTCACATCAGTAGTGCCATGCCACAAATGCATTAGATCTGGTCTCTGCCACATCTGATCCTTTCTTGTTTGTGTTCTGGCTCTTTTTCTTTGTTTTCTTTGCAGAAAATAGATTTTGGCTGTAGACTGTGCTGAGTCTTTCTGACTTTTGAGATAGAATATAAAAATTAAGATTTACATTTGGGATGGATGGCAGCGAACTTCTAACTGCGAGGGAGAAGGATTGCATTACTTGAAAGCAGAGAGCGTGTTCCTTCAGTGAAGGGATGTACAAAGAATACAGATGATTCTTCATCAACAAGGGCCCTCTTATGTCCTTTTTAATTTGGCTGGTAACCCAGCCCCTGAGTCCGTTGGGATAGACTGCTAACTTGGAATATTTTCCCGGATGCCTTTGTGAAAGCGCTTCTGTTACTGCTGGAGCTGGGTGCTGTCCTTCTCTCCAGTGATAAAAGGCTGCCATATCCAGGCCTTCCTAGGAACTGCAGGCTGCTGGGCTGGGATTGCAGGAGGATCCATGTGGTCTCTGCAGAGCTGGGGAAGCTTTCACAAACTTCAGGGTACCGTTGGGCTTATATGGGAGCTGGCAGTTGTCTCATTACTGACGTGAAAACAAGTGTACTCATGTAGCAACACTGCAACAAAGCAGGAGGGAGAGGTGAATCACTGCAGAGTGGTCCTAGGCAGCAAAGCACAGACTCCATGTAAAAACACAAAGGTCTCATGTGTCAGATTTGATGCTGCAAAATCTGTGTCCTGGTAGAGCCCAGCTCCCTGTCATTCTTAAAACACCTTTGGTTTTTTTCCTTTCGCTCCCCTTCCAAATCTTACATTTTTTTCTCTGGGCTATCTGTGCAGAGTTTGGGTCACAGAGAAAAGCTCCTGGAACAGTCCCATGTGGGTGTAGGAGTGGGCTGAGCAGGCATCAGCCATCAGCTCTGGAGCAGGAAGCTCCCCAGGAAGAAGCACTTGCCTCGTGCCACATGCTTACCTGGGAAATGCTTTTTAGCCCCAGCTGTAATGCTTGCTCCTGCCCAGAACTTTGGTCTTGTTCACTTTTTCTTTCCCTCACAGGGATACTTGTAATGTGAAAATATTATAAGATACCTTATTTCCATTTTGTCACATCGTGTAACTAGCTTTTGGTTCAGAATTGGTAAGTATGGGTAGCTGTATTAGCACTTTATGTATCTTTGTCCTTATTTCTTAGTGTGATTCAATGCATACAACACCATGATCTACCAGAGAAGTTAGTTTACTCTTTTGTCTGCTCTATCTCTGATCCTGAATTCTAAAATGGTGAACATTATAAATACCAATCTTTGGAAAAGTTTAATATAAGAACTATCTCCTGTATTATCCTAGTAGTAGTAAGGAAAATATTTGCAGCCTGTCAACCCAGCACAGGACAATTGTTGATACACTTCCAAGCTGAAGTACTATTTCTGTTTTGAAAATAGTTTTTTTCCTCCTTTTCTCCTGATCCAGGGAGAAGAAACTGAAAGCAAGAGTGCAGGAGTTAGTGAGTGCTTTGGAGAGACTCACAAAGAGCAGTGAAATCAGACACCAGCAGTCTGCAGAATTTGTTAATGACCTTAAAAGGGCAAACAGGTAAAGGATCTACCTTTAGGAGGATGCACTATTGGTTTATTTTCGCTGTGTTCTTGCAAAACACTAATATTCCACTTACCTTAATGAGAAGTTTTGGGATCCTCACGTTCCATCCACATGTTGACACTCCAAGGTTATAGTTAGAGAAGAGGGAGGTATAAATCTCCCATGAAGGCCACTGACAACTACATAGTTAAGAACAGAAAGCAGGGAAATAGGTTAATTTCAATTGAGTTACTACTAGTGATTGCACAATTAAAAAAGCAAACAAAAAGATTTGTGAATCTGTTACTTGCTTTTTAACTGCTCCCTTTTCTTTAGCTCCAACCTCTCTGTCTTGGATAATCACACCTAAGTTCTGTTGCTCACTCAGGGCATTTTTTTTTGTACTGTGTTTGGATGGCCTAGGAATATGGTGGACTGCAAGTGGACCCTTCCTACAAGCAGCCTCTGACTCATAATGTGGTTTTCCTTAAATTGTATTTAAAAGCCTTTGTGATGAGAAGCACCATGCATCTCAAGCTTTCCAAACCAGTCAACGTGGAGGCACAGAAGCTACTCAGCAGCTAGCAAATTAGCACAAGATGCCAGCCTCTGAATATAAACCTTTTTTAAAATGAAAAATGCAAAATCAGTCCTTGACTTTCTAAGCAGATTCTGGCCATGCAGTGTTTTTATAAATCACATCTAATGTTGTGTTATCTTGACTCGTAGACAGTGGTATGAGAGGTCATCAACAGCAACCTCCACCTGCCTCTTTGAACCATGTTTAGTTTTCTTTACCAGTTTACTGGTAAAGGTGTGTGCTTCCCCCAGGAAAGACAAAGACATTAGCATTGATCTGGGTTTGGATCAAAAAGGTTTGGATCTAATCCATTTTAAAGCACTGGTAAATTTTGGGAAGGGGATCAGTACCCAGCCTTTGAAGTTCCCTGAAGGAACTTTGGGGTAGATTTTTTGTAGCACTTGCTCTGAACAAGCCTGTTTGAATTACCTTGTATGCCTTGTGTTTTTAACAGCAACTTGGTAGCAGCTTATGAAAAAGCAAAGAAAAAGCATCAAAATAAGCTGAAGAAACTGGAATCACAAATGATGGCCATGGTGGAGAGACACGAAACCCAAGTAAGAATGCTCAAACAAAGAATAGCTTTACTGGAAGAAGAGAACTCTAGACCACACACCAATGAAACTTCACTTTAAATGCATCTCTTTAAAGGATGCTTAGTGCCATTACAACTTTCTTTCTTTTGGAGGTTGACTTTTAGGTAGCTTCAAATGTTAAAAGCTCTGATTGTCAATGCTGACAAAACTTAAAAGCACCTTCTCTGGGATCCCAGAGTGGTGTCATGGGGATAATAAAAGTGTTAACCTTGAGGACCGTTTCGTAATGTAAAATGGCAGTGCCTGAATTATCATGCTATAATTGTGTACATTGTCTGTGTTGTTACGTCTGTATTCATACAGCTTCTCTTCCATTTTATTGATGGCCCGTGAGTGACAGTGTCACACAGCAGAATAATTCATGTTAAGAGGTTTTCATTTGGGTAGTTTGGAGATCATGTGAGAGTTTTCCCAGTCCCTGAGCTCTCTCTGCACACAAGTCCATACTGTACCCTCAAGACTCACTGTTGTGGTTACACCACCAAACAGGCAGCTGCAGAGTGGGGATGACAGCCTGGCTGGCTTTTTCTCTTTGCACCCTGCTTGCAGTTCTGCCACTCACAGTGCAGGTCAGGTAGGAAAACCCCTGTTGTTTTGGGAAAAAAACAAGAAAGCGTAGTTGCATCTCTGAGAATTATGATAAAGGTGTAATTCTTACAGTGCATTAGAAGGCCAAAGGCTGTGGGTTTCACCATGCCCCAGAGACAGTCTGTGTCAAGGGTGGGTAAGAAATTACAGAAGACTTCCTGGTATTTATATTGCATGGTGTTTGCAACTACTTTGTAGAAAAAGTTGATTTTTCTTGCTATATACACTATATCCAAGGTTTTCTTTAAGAAGCTGGGCCATTTTTGTCACGTGTGTTGTGCTTATTACAGCTTACTGTGATCAAGAGGTAGAATATCTTCTTTTTATACTTTTTTTTTGACCAAAAAAGGTACTTAAGTAATGTACCTGTTTAATATTGAATACATAGGCACAAAATTATAGATGTGTAGATGTATGGATATCCAGCCACAAACAGAATGTGAATGGTGAAGTCTTACAGCTTCTTAGGTTAGTTTTTGTTACTGCTAACATTTTCTTCTTTAAATCACATATTACTGTATTATCAAACTGACTGAAGTGCAAATTTTGGCTTGTTAGGTTAATGAACACTAAGCAAATCATGGGGATCAGGTTGATTTCTGTAGGGGTCAAAATACAGGAGTCTGCCATAGCACCTGTTATATTCAGAATTCACTTTTTTTTGACAGAGTAGGTAAGAAAGCTTCGTGTGTGTTTTAAAAAGCCAAGCTATAGTCCCTTCACTGTGTTAGCCTGCTGCTGTGTTATGCCTCTGCATTTTCCAGGCTGATTTCCAGTGAATCTGATTTCAGGAGATGTTTATTGTTTTTGCTTTACATGTTGAGTTGCACCTCAAGTTTTTTACTAGTGTATTTAGAATTATGGTAACTTCTCTCATTTATTCCTCCCATTACTAGTACTAAGGAAATACTTTTAGAGGACTCTTTTTGCCTACTGTTGGGTTAGGTCAGTCAGCATAGCTGTGGGAATTTGTGTTCAGAATATGGCATTATTGTTAAGTCTTGGTTACATCTGGAACTGTAGCAGTTGGTTTTCCATCTCTTACTACTGTAGCTGCTGTTGTCTTCTGTCCTTAGAGCAGTCATTCCTACTTCTCTGGAGTCTAGTACATCATCCACAAAGCCAGCATCATGTGGGATTGATTGCAACAGCAAATTAAAACAATGCTGATTTCAAAATAGTAGGTAGTGATGTTCTGGTTTTGATCAGTCCTCTTTCTCAGAATAATTGCACTTCTTAATTTATAATGTGACTAGAAATTTTTGCAGCTTAGTCTCTTGAGGGAGGAGGCACATTGATTTCTTCTGTCTCTATGGTTCTGCTTAGCTCTCTATGGTGTTTCCCCTTTTTCGGCCCAACTTTCTCACACCCAGGAAGGTGGGGGTTTGCCATCAGCTTCAGTGGTAGCTGAGCACACTTGTTCTGAAGAAAAACAAAGAAAGTATCCACCATGTGCTGTTGCAAAAATGCAGTTACACTTTTGTCTTTCGCATCTGAAACACCTGTGTGACTTGAGGTCACCTCAGAATGTCCATGTGAAATAACCTTTCACTGGAGAGGACAGAAACCATTCTGCACTGAGCTGCCTCCTAGACTCATT
The DNA here is from genome assembly GCA_013398275.1 of Promerops cafer. NCBI lineage: Eukaryota > Metazoa > Chordata > Aves > Passeriformes > Nectariniidae > Promerops > Promerops cafer. Next base: position 108,623 of record VZSE01004862.1, read on the forward strand.
TTTTTCCCCTGTTTAGAATAATGGAATTACAGAATGGTTTGGGTTTGAAAGGACCCTAAAAATCAGCTTGTTACAATCCCTTTCTGTGGGCAGGGACATCTTCCACTGGACCAGGTTGCTCCAAGCCCCATCCAACTCGGCCTTGAGCATTGCAGGGATGGGGCAGCCACAGCTCCTCTGGGCGCCCTGGGCCAGTGCCTCAGCACCTTCACACAGAAGAGTTTCTTCCATAAAAAAATTCACATACTCTTGCACAGAGGCATAAAAAGCTGCAGCCTCAGTGCTTTTTCCAGGCCTGACAATTTGCTGATTATTTCACTACATTTAGCACAAGTCTTCCATGCCAACTGTGCTTAGAAGTGCTTTAGAATAAATAATAAATCATCAGTAAATGTGAACCACTCCTGTTTTTTTCCCATAAGGGTTGTAGATGAAAAAGCAGCACTGGTACTGTCCAGCCTCAGCAGTAGCCATAGTTTGCCAGACCACCAGTTGATTTATCTGCCTCAGCAAGCAGCTACTGCATCATTTGTTAGCATACTGGAAAGGATCAACAGGGAAGTGGTCACAGGTTTAATGTTACTGTGAAAACTGTTCAATAGTGATAATCAGCTTCAGATCCAGTGCCCATTAAAATGGCACCAACCCTCAGAAAAAAATGCCAAAAAACCCTCAAACCCCTTTTAGGCAACTCTGAAGTACCAGGACACCAGAAATACCTGAGTGGGCAGTGCACCGTGAGTTACAGCAACTTATCTCTCTTAATGCTTGTTGCAGAAACAATAAATTTGCAAAGCAAGAAAAGGAGGTGATTCTTGCCAACCTAAGTCCATTCATGAATTAATGATTGGACTTTTTTTTATTTTCCTAAGTCACCAGAGTGCATGAAACTTTGTATTTCACAGAGTGCTCAGAAAAAAACATTCACTTTTTTTCTAATTCTATGATGTATAAATCTTCACCAGCTTGAATGTACTGTTAGCTATTGCAAAGCACATGGGACTAAGTTTGCATTCATGTCATGTTCTACTGGTTTTATTAGTTTGTCCTTTATACTGCACCATGCATTGTAACTTTAGAAACGTTTCACCTTACTGAATTAGCTTTAAATGTGTTGCTACCTTTTAGTTTCCAAGCAGCTGTAAAAATAGCTATTTTGTCTTCATTTGATATAGAATTGTAAAAACTGCATTTATTTATACAGAGGCATTTATAATACTTATTTTACAAATGTTCTTATATTCTGAATAAATTTCTAATGCTGTTTCTTTGCCTTGGGAGTTGTTTCACCATGGCTTGTCACCTTACTGTTGAACAGGACTGCCTAAAAATACCTTGGCACAAAGGTATCTCATCTCCAAGCTAAGTTACTGAGGCAGATGGTTTGACATTGTCAGTAAAGTTCTTAATAGAGCCATGAAAAGTTGTTAAGAACTCAGACCTGGCCACAGGTTTTAGCTGGGCTCAAGAACATCAGTACTTCTTGTCACAAACCCTCTACATCTTCAATGAACCCTCTACAGAAATTGAAGGTACATGTGAAACTGTTACCACAGGTCCAGTTCTTTTAATAACAAGTTATATGGACCAAAGCAAAAAGAAATCAAAATACTCGATATTATATAAATATTCTAAAAGCACTGATTAAAGTTCACATACTTCCTTTCTCCAGTTTGTCTAATAAATTTTTTTTTTTCCACTGTGTTGAACGGGCTCCTCATCCACCTTTACAAGTGACTTTAAAAAATACTTCCTCTCCTGGCACTAGATATAATCACTGCTGGCTTAAGGCAACACGTAAACATTCTACAGTGAAAGAATAACCTGTACCAGCAGCACAGTCATCACATTCCACAATGACCAGCAATCCTTATATTCATACTTCAGTACTTCAATATGTTTATTTATAAAGTAATTTAATTTTACAGAGGAAAATATAACAATATAGAAGAAAATGTTAACTTAGTCATAGTCTCCTAAATGGTGTGCTTCAATTTTGAATCAATTCATAACAAACAAAATCACAATCATCAGTACAGTAGATGTTACAGGTAGTTACAGATTTTACTTAATACAGTTGAAGAGTTGACTAATGCAAACTTTCTTCAAAAGAACATAATGGAAGTTGTATAAAATCTGTAATGATTTTAACTCTTTAGCTGTACGTACTTTCTACTTAAGTAGCACCGATGTGCCACTTACACACAGAGGAAAACAGATCAAGTTCTTGAGCTTTAAACAAACAGGAGGAAGACATAACCCTTCATGCCTGAGCCACACCACAAAGCACTGGCTCCTGTTTTCTGTGAGGCATGCAGTGCTGCCCTGAAAAGTGTCATAGTTTGGAAGCAATACCCAAGTCCGGGTCCTGGAACATGAACACCAATCGAGCATTCTGCCTGAATTAACAACCCCACATATTCTTCTGAGGGGTCTGTTCTGCTTTTTAATAGTAAAAGTGCCTTGCAAACCCAGCTAAACTGCTCCTCAGGGATGAAGTTAAACTTCCACATAGTGCAGTGCCATGCAGACACAGTAAAGTTCTTTTGCAAGTATTGGTGTGAGAAGTATTTGCTGAGAGCTCTTAATCATGCAGTTTTCCATACTTTTTCTGCATAACAAAATTATGTACCCAACCAGTAAGATACAAATTTCATCCCCACAGTTTAGTAATTTTGATTAAACATGCTTAAAAAAATTTGCAAAGTTCTTCTCACCACTGGAAATGTGTCATAGAGAACTGTGTTTGCAGGATGTGTTTTCTTAAAAAGCTATGAATGCCTTATTTTAAAATGATTAATGCTCCAAGGGCTGTAATCATTTTCTTAAAGGCACTGAACTGTAACCAATACTGGAAACCAGAAGAACTAGCTTCTTATCAACAATATAAATGTTTAGAAATTACAAAATACTCTGTTTTCAGTAAAATCCATAGAGACCTTTCCAAATTTAAGCATTCTGTACTCTGTGAAATGTTAACAGTTACTTAAAAGGAAGCGCTTTTTTTCCTGGAAGAACTGGAGGAGGACTTGAAGACACTTTTGACTTCCCAGAAGCAACCAGAGCTGAGAACAATTTAAAGATAAGGGTTTCTGTAAAGCTGAATCTGTACAAAAAGTTAAGTCTTGCTGAACCTAACATTTTCAATGGTAAGACAAGTTAAACCCCGAGTATTTTGTTTTATTGTACTGCTACGAATCCGGAATAGTTCCTCTGGTACAGTCTTGAATATAGCCAATGTCGTTGTTTAATGTTGACTTCCTTTTAAGTTCACAAGCTACATGAAAAAGTGAAATGCACACACAGCACAAATCCTACTGCATCTATCAGTGCTTACGTATGGGATTAAGAACAGTGCAAATACTAGCATTTAGCCTACTTCCATTCTTGAACTACACTATTGCTATAAATGCATATGAACAAAAACCTATTATGGAAGAGTTTCTAAGTCTAAATTACTGTAAAAGCACCTTCAGTTAGTTTGTATAAATTTACCATATCTTAAATAATTTTGGTTGTTTCAAAAGCTGAAATATTCTAATAACAAAAACAATTTGAAATTATGAAGTTGTGTATAAGCACCAGATTATTTAACATTTACAGTGCAAGACTTAAAATCGGTTTATTTACAGAAATCAGTATCAACAGGAGAGACTATCTACTAACTCTCAATAACTATGAGCTTCCTAACACATTTAGAATATAACCTCCTAACTTCAAACATGAAGGCACCTGGCTTTACCTCTGGAAGAGAAACCTGTTGCTCAGAATTTGTAACAAAACCCCAAGTATCTGAGGATTAAGCAGCACACTGACCCCACAACTGGGCAGCTAGTTACCCCTGGAGCAGCAGTGCTGCCTTGCACCGCAGGATATTGGAGTTTGGATTCTTAATGTAGACTCTTTGCTCTTCACACCATAATGGCTTGAGTGCAAAAGCACTCGTAAGTAAAACCACACTAAGTGAAGGTTGGAAGAACTGTGTTCTTATCTGAAATTACAATCTGAGAGCAAGTATGTTAGAAGTAGCCAGACCCAAAGCCTGCCCCGTTTTCAAAAGGAACTGCTACATCTATAACAGCCACAGGTACGTGAAAGAAAATCACTAAGTATTCTCAAATCACCAAATTAGTTCAGGAAGGTTGAAGCACAGCACAGAAGCCTGGAACAGTGATTGGGCCTAAAATTTCATTAGAAACTATTTATGCATGTTTGGTCTAAAGAATTTACATTGTGTCAAAAAATAATACTTTGATTGTGCAATAAATAAAGCTATTTCCCCCTCTCCTTCCCAGAACCACTGTTGCCAGACTTCAAACTATGCAAGACACAGTTACTTTCAAAAGCTGGATGATTGATGTACATCAAGGAGCTGAAGTCAGCAGCACTTCAGTCACTTAACTGGGCAGGCCACTCTTCAGTCCAAGGTCAAAGTATAGAAGCATTCTGAGGAGACATGCTAAAAACCTCATGCTAAAGCAGGGAGTTGACGTAGTACTAGAACTGCGCACTAGTACCAGATTCCTAGCACCACACAGCTGTAGGGATTTTTGCTAAATATTTGTTTACTCTGCAAGTTGATTCCAAGAACAGTGACTGACTGTTCATTATCTGAATAACCCCTAACATGGCAGCATTCTCAAATTGACAGTGTTTATTTTTCAAGTATTTCAATACCAGCTCTCAAGTCGGACATGCAAACAGTTCCTATTTCCCTGTGTCTAGCTCCTGTAAAGTAAAAACTCATAGAACTAAAGACTGTATCTCACTTGCTATTTCTTCACTGTTTTATGGAAGATAATGTAAACAGTACTTCTAAACTTAGAAATACAATTATAAAGGGATGGTGAAATAAGAACATAAACAACAGTAAACAAAATATTCACGGTGCAGGGCATGATAGAGCCCACCAAGTGGATCACATGCCACCACACTTACATAGTTTTAGGATAAACCTTACTAAGAAAGCAGAAAGCAATGCTACTACAGGAAACTGTACCCTTATACAAAGAAGTAAGTTATTGCATATTTATCACATTTATTTGCAACTCACATTAAGGCTAGGTTTACTAAAATCAATGACATATGTATAAGCTTTACTTTGGGTTGCTTAATGAAGCAACCAATGTCTCTTATACTGAACCAACCTTTCACTAAGAAGAAAAAAATGACACAGTAAACAGAGGGCAGTCAGCATCTCCTATTCATGGAACATGCTTCCATTGCTCTAAAGACTTCCTCTTGCCTGGGACAGGACTTCCCAAACAGATGACAGATGCTCCAAGTTCACTGTTTCATCAACATCCCCATTATTTCACAGAGCACTAAATGATCTATAACTAATTTATCTGAAAAGTCAACTTATTTATAAAAAGATTTCCACAGCCTGTTATTTAATTATGCCTTAGGAGAGTCCTGTTAGCTCCACAGGCAGTAGCAGCCTCAGGATATGATACAAACTTCTGCCTCACCATGAGTAAAGGCACTTTTGCTGGGAAATCAACTGAAATAGCACAAAGAAGTAATTAAAGATTAGTTTTCACCTGAAGCTGAATAACGTAACCTCCTCCAGCATTATCCTACCTTCTCAATTACTCTTCTTTGTCATTGTATGGCCTTTGGATACATTTAAGAAATAAAAAATAAAAAAGAGTGAGTCAAAGCTAGATTGAGCTATTTCACAATTTGGTCTTGAAAAACAAGGCCCTCAGAACCCTTGTCCTCCAGAAGGAGGAAATGCTGCAGTCCATTTCTCCTGTTGACTGATATAGAAGTTGAACACTCCCACTGCCAAAATTACTACAGCATTAGAGTTCCAAATCACCTGGTGCCAGGCAGGTGAATAAACCAGAAGAAAGTTCTAAAGCTATTTCTGAGGAAAACACTAGGTAGGGTATATGAAGTAGGGTGGTTGAAGGAAGACCAGGATTTTGGTTTTGGATGACATATATGAGTTGCATAAAAACTCAGTGCATGTACATACACTACAAGGGTGTAGTTCATTCAACCTATGAAGTTACCAATTACCTCTATTCTAGAGAAAAGTCCATTTCTAAATCTGGGACATGCTTGCTATCACAAGCTGCTGTGACAAATTATTTCAGTGCATTTCTCTCCACTGCAACGCACGTGCTCAAAACCCACTGACCTGAAGGTGATGTAAAAGCTCATCACCTCAACTCTTACAGGTTTTTTGTTCCTCCCCTCCATCCCCACCCCATCTTTCATGTTTTTCCTAAGAAAGCACTGTAGCTGAAAATGACTGAGGCTAGATCATTTAAATGCTAACTGCAAGTGCAATTCAATACTACTGGATATATACAGAGCAGATACACTACACAAGAGATCTGAGGACAACAGCACAGAATACAATACTGAACACCCTTGGAATAGTTATTGGAAGCCTGATTAAGCTGTTCAGTGTCACACAATGCCTCTATTACCCATGCACCTGCCTTCCTCCTCAGCGAGATCTATAGAGGCTTATTTACATTCAGTATAAATTCTACACAAGTAACCTCTCACAGACAAGTTTAAGCTTCTCTTTTTATGCAAGCAGCTGCTTTGTAACTTCTTCTTATGCAGCTGTGGGCAGTGCACAAGAGCTAAGTTAGACACTTTGAAGGGCTGAGTTTTACCCAGTCTGAGTGCCATTATCGAAGACCAAGGAAGAGTAGGTATAAAAAGTCAACATGCTATAGATTTGACTCAAGTACTAGTGATTGCCAGCCAACAAAAACTATCAGCGTGAAGGAGGGAAGGTATTTGGGGCAAACAATCAGTACAGAGAAAGGATGACAGGCTAGGTTTGAAATGTGCAACTTGGTTTCAAAATCACTAGGACAGAGGTGTCCTCTGAGAATTAGTTTCATTGCCACTGCGTAATATTGCAATGTTCTACAAAATAATGACTAACAAGTCCAATAATTTACATCAGAACAGTTAAAAGGTTAGCAAGCTGGTATACTCCAACAGTTAAAAAAAAGTCAATAACATTCTACAAAACACACTGCAAGTTACAATAAAAAAAACTTTAAACCCACAAAAAATAAAATACAAGTAAAAAGAATGCCCTCTAATGCACAGCTAGGAACAAGTGAACTGAACATTGGAAAGGTATTTTTGTGGACAAAGGCTAGACTGCATTTAAAGTGCAACACTTGACTATGCCACTCCCATACTGCAAAGAGAACAAACCCTTCCAAACCAGCAGTCAGTCCCTGCATTGCATTTAAAAAAAACAAACAAAACAAAATAAAAAACTCCTGAGAAAGAGTAAGGCTGGATAAGAAACCCCCTCAATTGCAACAGGCAAGTCTGATTCTTATTCCTAGTAAGTTTGCTGTCAGAGGTCAAAACTTTTCATTATGGCATCATGGTCAAACTTGAAACTCAAGAAAGCTCTTGATGAAAAAGCAAATTTGTAATGGCCATTGCATGCCATAGAATGTCCCTCTACATGTTCTGGCAGTGGGTCTTCGCTGGAGCAACACATCTCATATGCTGCTTCTGCTTAAAGAGAAAAAAGTATGAAACAAATTTTAAATGGGCAGTCGCCAATGAAAGTATAACAACACAAAGCCATACCTCAAACATATATTCAATTAATATTTATAACAAAACCTGTATGTCTGGTCATAAACAGAAGAAGGTAACTCAAAACAGCCATATTTACAAGTCATCTAGAGGCTAGAATAAATCTTCAAATTCACTGCAATCTGGAAACACTTTCAATACCCACTTTTACACATATAATACTGTTTCATTTCTCAATAGCCATTTCTTAACAAGGGGGAAAAAAATGGGACTGTTTCCTAAGCAGTGAGTAAAGAACTGTGTGCACTCTGCTGCAGCTTATTACTAGCAGGACTGAAAGCCTTGAAATAACACTCAATCACCAGCCCTATGTTGACTCAGATGCCATTTTTCTAAACTAGCTTGTTGTTACTTTTTTACTCAGCCACCTGGTGTGTCAGTCACTCTGTATAATTAAAGAGAATTAATTACAGAATTGCAAGACCAACATGAAACAGTATCTTTTTCATTGAAAAACAAACAAAACCTCAGACTACCTTGGAAAAACATGGCTTTATAAGATTTGGAAGGCTGGCATGAGGAAAAGCCCTCAACCATCATTATTTGGGTACCTTCAGGCTGTAGCACAGGACAGTGGATGAAAATTCTGACTGCACTTGCCTGTTTCAAAGTTATCTTGAAGTCTTCTTGGATTAAGCCTTTTTTCACATTTCTGATGAAGAGAATGACCATACATTACACATTTTTGATAAAGAAATGGCATTATATTTAAGCATCATCTAACAGGCATGCTGGTTTGCTTTGACACACTTCACAGGTGAATTATTTTACCTCTAACTCAGCATTAATTCTGTCAGGTTACTTGATGTAGCAAGCATGCTTTAAGTCCACAAGTCTTTCAGAAGCATGCAACCTTTTAACAGTCACTAAAACATTTCTAACATGCAGACTTTTAGGGGAAAATTTTGAGTACTTTCACTGTTTTAAAATGGAAGGGTCTTGCATGACGGTGTGGAATCACCATTGTGCATACATGCCCTCTCTTCAATGAGCTTGTCCCAGAAAAAGCAAGGGGAATGTATTTGCAAACGTGGTGCTACTGCCAATGAAATTAACATGCTTTAGAGACACAAACTTAAAACTCTTCAGGGAGGAGTTGTTTTAGCCCCAGGAATTGCTGCTGTAAGTACACTGATAAAAAAAAATAGAGCTCTTCGCACTCCCTGCAAATTGAAGAGTTTCCTGGCCTTCAAATTACATCAGAAAATTATCACTGGGACGCAAAATACTTAAACTTCAAAAGACTGACCATCATGAAAACAAGTGAAACAGAAAAAGAGAAATATTTAGAAAAGGCTGTGAAGAGCCTACAAAGTAACTGTGGAGCATAAACAGTTATCTCCATGAAGATCTTACAGATTACCATTACAGTTTTTTCCTATCGATCCAAATTTCTGGGCAGTCAATTCACTCTTCTACACTCAGACTCAAACATAACTAATCATTTCTTGCTGCAGTGAGGATTTTAGGACGAGTTTATGGTTTCTGTATGTCTACATGAATAAGAGAAAGAAGGCAATAACCACGAGCCAGAATGGGAAGAATCTAGCTTAAAGCCTGTAAACAAGAAAAACTAAAGCCTGGACAAGCCAGCTGAGCTGCATGGAGAACTGGGGGCTCACTACTGCACAAGAGCCAACAAAGTATACTGAAGAGCCATAAAAAACAGGGAACCAAAAGCACATTCTGCTATGAAAGGGAGCACAGCCCAGTGAGTCTACTCCCATTGAGAAGAACTGGACAAACACATTTAGTAACTGCAAGGGAAAGTAAGGCACAAAGAGTGTGATACTAGAATTTACAAACTGCTGTAACCAGCTCTACTGTATGATTAAAAAACTATATGAGATTCTGGCATCCAAGCCAAGTCTGTGTCTCAACATTTTTTTGCTGGAGAGAAGGGAAATAATAAGCATTTGCATCACCACTTTCTAAGTGCTGCATAACAAAACCCCATGCTAACAGTAAGACATCACACATGAATAAATAAGATGAGTACTACACTGAGTTATTACTCCACACCACAGAAAGCTTTTACATGACAGGAACCTGAAAATCTGCAGGATTGTGTACTGAAACAGCTGACAAATTTTCAACAGCTAAAATTACTTACTTCCAAAATGCAAACTTTGAAATTTAGTATGCTTGTTTATAGATGTATATGCATACAAGGTAAGAAATGTTGTACATCTACAAACACGTATCAAATACTCTGATCAAATGTACTCTTGATAGATAAGCAGTCTACTTTGTTTCAGCAGGATATTGTCCTGGACATTTGTTAAGCATTACTGGAACCTATTAATGACACAGGCACTGCATGTTTCTTACCAAGGTATGGTTTTGCTTAACTGGTTGACTGTGCAGTCCATTTGTTCGCTTCTTTTGGCTGGAAGTGTCTTGATTTTGCTTTCTGCCATTGTTCCTCAGGCTCTGACTCTGCTGTTTAGTCCAAAATAAGTAGAGGGAAGAGTTTAAATGGCAGAATTGGACATCATTGCATTGACATTTCCTACTTAGTAACTAAAACTTCCCCCCAAGGAACTTCAAAATGTGAACAATTTCTTTTGCAGAAAAACTGAAGCCCACTGAAATTAACCAAACATACACTCAAGCTACAGGGCCATCAACTGTTACTCATTCTATCTTGCACTGTGACAGAATTACTACACAATTAATTCAGTGAGTTTTCATGCACTGATGCAAATACTTACCAAAATGGCAAGTACTATGTGTACATGAAACAACACAATTACTACCTGATACCACCACTTCTAGTGTGAGAGAAATCAAAGAATTCCCAAGAGTATTCCCCCACTCCATGTTTCTATTTTTGCCTTCTGTGGTGATGAAATTCACTGTTTTTGTCCTAGAGAGAAAGCCCTTGTGAACAAAGACATCTGTTTTAAATAATCCAGATGCATATCCTTCCCTAAGAAACAACCTACCTTTATTTTCAAAACTTCAGACATCTCAGGATTATTATATGGCTTTTGTTGCTGTTTTGGCTTCATGAACTGCTCTCCTGAAAAGCCATCTGTAAACACCTGTTGACTACAGCGAAGTTTGGATCTAGTACAGGAAAACAAAGACAATTTACAACACAACTTCAAATCTACTGAGAGCAGAAGACAAGTATGAAAAGAATTTTCTGCTTTTTGAAAACAATCTTAAGTAACCTAGTATGGAAACTCTAATAATGCTCACTGCCATTTGTGTTCTAGCCAAGTCCACATTAACATTTGTCCTGTTGTTCTCAGCATTGGTGTTGCCCTGGCTCAAAGTACTGAAGTCCTCTCATAGGGACTACAGGTTTTAAAGTTTGCTCTACCACTTTTCACTGAACTGAATAAAAAGCCAGCAGCACTTGTTCCCCTACTGATTCCCACAGGTTTAATCTAGCTAACCACTTCTTAGAGTACTTTACAGTCCTGCTTCAGAGAGTCCTACTTTTCCTGTGCAGAAGGGCCAAAAATATTGAACCTGAAGCACTGGAAGTTATCTACTTGCTTCAGCTTCTGGTTTTTTTGATTCCCATAAACAAGACTGAGGAAATAATCCCAATTCTGACACCTGTGTATCATGACATTAAGTTCTCACCTTACTTTCACGTCTGTGATATACATCTACCCTTTTTTTTTAAATTTACCTATTACTGGAACACAATTCCTTGGAGAAAGAGAAAAAACAAGCAGTATTGTATATAACTGTCACTGTACAATACTGTCGTATTGTCATATTTGTATGACCAGTGTTTTATAGGGAAGAATATAGAGATGTTAAACTGACCTGGTTCTTACCTAGCTTTTTCCAAGTTGGGCTTAGAGGGTGTGCTCCCTGCAGATGAAAAACCATTGTCACTGTCTGAGGAGTCTCCATTCCTTCGGGAAATCCATTCCCTCAATGGCCTGTGAGCAAGGAGAAGTACAAGAAGATCTACTTACCAAAACAAATCTAAGGAATTTAAAGTTGTCTGAAAGACCCTGGTCTAGGATTTGCCTCATCTCAAACATACCTGATGAAGGGAATTGCCATAAAAAATTTGTTAGGCGCCAAACCCAGCTTGGACTTTGGGGTCATGTCATTTCTGTGGCATGGTAATTTGTCGATGGAAAACCACTCTATATTCTAGAAACACAAGAAATAAAATCAAAATACCCTCTATTGTAGCCTTAGCAGAATGTTACAAATGTCTATCAGCCACAATTATTTCCCTTAATTAAAAAATTACCATGGAAGACTTAAATTAACGGGCCACAACAGCGTTTTTCACAAAAGGTTAATTAACTCTTCCGACTGCCACTACAGTAGCAGATGGTACAGCACAAACTCATTGCATGATATCGCACCTAAAATATGAAAGGTATTAATCAGCAACTAAATTCTGAATAAGAGTTTCATAAACAAACCAACCAAACCACTGCACACAAAATGCCATAAGTAAATGTACAGGCTTTGAGTAACTTTCAAAAACTTTTCACTTAAAGTGTCATTAATACTGGACCACCAATACCTATTCAAAAGTAAGAAGGGTGTTTAGTCTGACAGTAAGTTTCAGGTTTTGTTATAAAAGAAAAAAAACCATGGAGATAGGATAGGATTTGTGTTACTGTTTATACATTACAGTTTTTATAGTTAAAACTGCATACTTGCAGAATGCAGAACAAAATCAGGTATTCTGACCACAGACAGTGTAGAAGAATCCATATGAGATTTGCTATCACAGAATCTACTCTGAAAGCCCCAGGTCCAGACAAGATGCAAGTTATGGAAAGAAGTTACAAACCGAACAAGTTTTCAATATAGTTCTAAAGGGAGCACAAAACCAGCCTGCCTGATGGCATTAGATCAGACAAAGCTTCAAAAACTCTGTCATTGCAAAAACTCTTCAGCATTTCCACACATACCGTCACTGTTCTACAAAGTACCATATTTACTGTATATTTTTTTAAAAAACCCTCAAATTTCATCTTATGTCATATTTTAAAAAACAGGTCTCTAATGCTAGAAATTACATCCTGTCCAGTCAAACACTTTCCCTATTTAGAAAGCAAGATGCCCTGTTCAGTGACTGCATGGAAATATAGCTATTTTAAACTGAATTGTCATAAAAGAAAAAAAATACTCAAACTTCAAAGGTTGTAGATACCACTGACAAAGGTTTCAACAGGTTGTTACCTGAGCCTTTGCCTTTCCCTTTCACAATACCTTTTAAAAGCCTAATCGTACACAGTACATCCAAAATTGTTCCCTTTTTCTGTCCCCTTCCCAATCTCCTCCTTAAAATATACTACTTTATAAACCTGACAGTATTAGCCATGAAAGAGAGAAAACAATCCTTAGCTTTTTCTTTTGATATGTAGACTCCTGCATGTCCTCAACTAACAATTACAACTCGAGAATATATAGTTACATATGCATCTGTAACCAGGAATAATAGGAAATTATTAATATACACACCACCTACAAGAGAAGAAGAGGAGAATTGTATTTTAGCAGCATGCTCTATTGTCTTTTCATTACGAATGGAGATGCCAGACAGATGGTCAAGTATCAGACTTGCAGGTGAGCTGCAAGAAGTCAACACAAAACCCTACAGTGCAGAGATGCCACTGGTACCTAGCATTTGAGGTGTTCATTGTGCTTAGTGGGTTCATTATTTTACACACTTCTGGCTTTAAAAATCAACATCCGCAAAGCTCCTATAGATTCAAACAAGGTAGCACATACCCGAATTTCCCTTCTAGTTTTGGGGTTGAATTTCGTGTTCTTGGGAACTCCTGGAATGATGTACAGCCGTGCTAGCTGATCATTAATTCGCAGCTCAATGTAGTCCTCTTTGCAGATATAATCTTTTATGTCAAACCCAGTTTCTTCAAACACCTGAGAAGTATTTAGATGAAATTAGTGTTTGTGTATTCAGAGTTATCCTTTCACAACCTATTACCAGAAGCTAGGAGGGAATGACTATTTTTCAGATATATCCATGAAAGCTGCTGGGAAAAACAAGCCTTTACACATAGATGTTTGCTCAGAAATAGAAAAAGTATCTACATGCTTTAGATTTCTCTAAGACAGCAAATTTGTAATGCCAGTTGAAACAATTCTATTACGCCTTCATATAGCAATTTATTAATATGGATGGGGTTAGTCATCGTGAACTTCTGAAATACTACTGAACTCTGTAGGCACTGCCAAGTAAACACCTCTTCAATTAGATTTTACACAGATGCAGCTTATGGTTTCAGATCTGTGCTGACTCCAGTGAAAGAAGTTGAAAGATTTATTTCAGATATAAAATAAATTGTCAGTCTATCCACAATGACAATCTAACTTGACAGAAAAAAGATAACAACAGTGCTGTTCACTAGTGAAATCTAAAGATTTTTCAAATTAACAACACCGTCAAAAGATTTTTTTCCCCAGTATAACTGTGCTCCCTTTAATGCTTTTGCTGCCATAACTTGAAGAGGAAGATATACTTCATGTAACTCCTCCTTGAAGAAGCTTTGTCTAGTTTATCCTTAATAACTTAATAGTATACTTCAAACAAACAAACAAAACCCCAAAACCCTGTGATTTCTCAGATACTGACTCATTCCAATTGAAGAACACTAGATGCATCATACTACTTTCCCTTGCCTTAATTTTCTCTCTCAAAAACTCTGGAGGTATTATGTTGAATGAACACTGAATTTGTACTAGTAATATTATTTTACAGGCCATTTTGAATATGCAGCTTCACTACATATCTAGGTCTCCAGGAGCAATAAATACTACAAATTATTCTATTTTTCAGATTTTACTTGCCACATACATTGATTCTTGTTCCCGCATAACTGAAAAATAGAAAAGTAAAGTTCTTCACAATTTTTACATAAAATTCTACAACCTCCAACTCAGCTCCTTAGCCTCTTTACACAGACCAGTGTCCATAGGCTAAATTCCCATTCCTCCACGTTTTTACAGTTATGGTGACCCTTGAAATTAATACGCCAAAAGTCATAAATTACGTAAGATTTCCCAAGCACCACAAGTAATACATAAAAGTTAAATGCACAGTTCAGCAGGGTACTTTAAAACAGTACTTACTTCATTTAGCACATTAGTGCAAAAGAATGTGAAACATATACTTTTTTTTTTTTTTTTAATATATAACCTCAACCTTGAATGCCATTTTGGAACTCAGAAAGACACCAGAAGGTACATACGAAAATGACTGCAAGAACAGACTATTTATTCACGTGATTTCAATAAGAGGATTACCTAAGTAAAGTGCCTTTTCACCCGACACATATATCCTGATTTCAGCAATATTTCACTTCTTTATCTTAAAGGAGTTGATATAACTTACCTCTCTAGCAGCACAGTCATGAGGTGCCTCTTCTTTATTTACTTTCCCTTTTGGAAATCCCCAACCAGATTTTGCTAAATAGCCCTGAACCAAAAGAACCTACAAAATACAAGGGAATGCAACTGTCAAACATGCAGGTGTTCTAACCAATTTCATTAGATGTCTTCCCTCCACCATCCCCTAGTTCTCCAAAAGAATATGTTAGCCTCAAGGAAGGAAACCATTAGGTTTCCTGTGTTCTAGCAAGAACTGTGACATTTTTTACAGAATTGTATAAGTCAGAATAAAAAAATAAAAACTGAGAAGGAAAGCCAGCAGAAGTGTGTTTACTGTCTCACGTATTATATTTCTGTACACAGCCACCAATATCAAGTAACTGTCAGATCTCTGCAAATCTGACAGTGAATGTAAATTTTTTCAGAAGAAAAATGTAAACAACAAAGAATTACTTCTGCCAGCATATGCCATCCCTCCCTCTAGACAGTCCTTCACAACTATTTCCATACTTACATTTTCAAGTGTCTCATCAAGGATAATTGCACCATAGGTTGGCACTCCCATTTTGTATTCTTTCCACTCATCTAAAACCTTTTGTACATCTTCACCTTGAGGCAGTAAAAAGGGGCAGTGATTGAAGAGTAGAGAAGCGTGTTAAGGAAGATAAACTTAAGCAGCCAGTTCCAAAGCACATACTGAATACAAAAGAGATTCACTCAAAATTTAGAATAAAGTCCTTTCAAGACAGATTCTATTGGAAGTAAACAAATATTATGAATAATCCATTACCAAACACTAAAAGTCAGAGTGCATCAAGTAATTCGGCAATTCTTATACAAAGCAATTTAAACAAATGAAAAAAAAACCCAAAACAAGAAACCAAAACCAACCAACCAAAGAAGGACACCCACCCCCCGAAAAAGGCAACAAAACAGAAAAAAAGAAAAAAAAAAAACCAAGAAAAAAGATTTCACAAAGCTGCTTGTTTGAAGGAAGGTATTTTTGAAAAAAAAGTAACCCCGTAACAGTTATTTCAAATATGATTACTTGCAAACACATTTTCTTAATTTTGAAGTGAGCAAGACAGAAAAAAAATCAGTTCCTTGTGCATGAAATAAATGGCAATAAATTTTTGCCACAATCATTTGTTAAGATTATGGCACAGAATCCTATCTTCAGTATTTACTATGCATAAAAAAATATTTTTAATGGCATATAGTTACAGAAATCTAAATTCTAATACACTTTATCAAAACTCACCCTGCAGAGAAAATATAAACAACCTCTATAACTAAAATTTTGAGAGAAAATCTGCAAGTCCTTAATAAAAGTATTAATATTACATATATTATACTACAAATAAAAAATACTCCACAGCAGAATACTTACAAATACAATGCAGCAGAAGTAATATTTGTGGCAAATATGGGCTAGAAAGGGAAATACATAATGAACATATAACATCTACTACACTGCACTTTTTCTGCACTGCCTACAATTACTAGGAGAATTTTGTTGGTCTGAACATACATTTAAAATTAAAAACATATATAAAATAACAGCATAATATCAACCAACAGAATATGACCATATTTTTAGTTTACTATTAAAAGCTGTAGTGTTTCAAAGTAAATATATATTATGAAACTAACAGATAAGTATGTTGTGTAGTGAAACCATGGATAATATTATCCTCAGTTAGAAGCAATTTTCCAACCTCGCATCAAGAACATATGGGAAAAGGTTAAAACTAAACACTTGCTGGATGAAAGCCACAAAGTTTTCTCTAGCAAGGACTAGATAGTACACATTCCAGTAGCCCTTACAAGCAACAAAAAAAGCGGAGTCCAACCATTTGAATTCATTAAAAATGTAGTCCCTACCCTACAGAAACTTCCAACAAATACATACCCATGCTATGGGTATGCCCATGGTGGAACACATACCGCCCTCAACTACTTTAACATTTATGCCACTATTTACTTGAAAATTAATTAAGCTGTGGAGTTCAGTTTGAAGCACACCAACAGCTCACCCTTGAAACCAACCTAGATGCAAAGTGCCACCATGAGGAAAAATCCTCAACCATCAGAAACTGACCGTTTCCCATAATTCTTTAGCAGTCCAAGAAGCATCTCTTTTGTGGGTGCCACAACATTATGGAAGCAGTGAACTCAGTAACATCACATACTTAGCAATACTAACTTTTAATCATAAACACATGAACTGACATGATCATACTATGAAATATCGTTAACAATATTCAGTTTGCACTTTACCACCGAGACAGAAAATAATCAGAGTAATAAAAAGGATATCAGCTTTAGCAAAGTCTCTTATCCCACACTGAGGTAATCCTGGTGTGTTTTGCATGTAGAAATCCAAATAAAACCAATGGGCAAGTTCAATCTGAAAACACACTCTGATTGCATTGTCTCTCTCTTCACTTGGAATGTGCAAAATAAATCGGCTGCCAAGAAAGAAAAAGAGATTAGCCAAATCTACTGATTTAAATACAGCTAACAATAAAACATTGCAACAGTACAATTCTCAATCCATTAGCACATACCAACAGACCACCAGATCCTCCTCATGTTCCACAAGCACAGTAAAAAGTTCTCACAAAGTAAAATACAGCTTTTAAAGTCAAGAAGGAAAATGGATTATTATGTTCTTTCAGAAACATCAATTACCATATACTAAGTAAATTAACTGCTGTGAAAACCGGGAGTGTGAAGACAACCTACTTAAATGCCTGTGTTACAAAAATGAAAGCACTTTTCCAAGACCATTAAAGAACATCTGCAAACTCTGATATTTCAGTGCTATTTTTTCAGGACACAAGTTGAACATAGTTATATATTTTCACTTTTAACCACAGTAAACTAAGAATTTATATAGATTTTAAAATTCAACACAATCCCACTAATTTTCTCAGTCTGAAATCGAACATGGACAATCAGGTTTAGCCCACATATTGGCACACAGAGTCATTGAGATAAAAGTGTAAGCAGCACCGTGTGATAGCCCATTTTAGTTAAGCAGAAAAGGATTTATTTATTTATGTATTTATATCAGAAGCAGAACTTCATTTTTAGAAATTAAAGGTCATACACCCCACTGAACTTAAATCATTTGATGGAGATCTTTGACATTCAGCTCCTGACTGCCACCAGCCAAATTCCAAAAGTGCGTAATACCATTGCTCAAAGCAGAAATACCGTATCTTTACTTAAAATCTGACAAGTAGCAATTGTCACAGGATCTCAGAATTGGTTGCCTCTCTCAGGCACTCTGGCCAAGGACAGAGGCAGAAGGTCACTGGTGCAGGCACACACTTGACACTCCCCAGGCTTCCAGGTGCATTCACAGGTCCCCCAAGTACTAGCACAGGTCCCCTTTTCCACCCCATAGCCCTGCCCAGATCCCAGACCCTCCCATCCATCACACAGATGGTCCAGTTTGACGTTTCCTAGTGAGTACACACGCATGACAGGTCTGGGGAGGACACCTGTCCCCCCTCCCACCCAGTGCACAGGCGGTGACCCACAGTCCTGCTGCAGCTACCTGTGCTCTGCCCCTCACTCCCCTCAGTCACACCATTTCCCCCACAGAGGCTGGTTTCCAGGACACTCATCACTGCCACCCCAGACACTGGGAGCTGGACCCCCTCCCTTGGGAATGGCTGGCACTGAGATCTGCTCCCTCACTCCAGCAGCTGACACCTTGCCCACTCTCACACACAGCTCCCATCAGTAGCTGGCACTTCATCCTTGCAGCACACATATACAGGGGGTAGAGAGTGGAATTGTCCAGACAAAAATAAATATTTACTAAGAAGATGTAAGATAAGACAGTCTGTGACACTTGGGCAGAAGGGTCAGACAGAGAAGTGTACTAACTTGCCCAGTTTTACAGACAGCCTCTTTTATATCCCCTTCTGCCTATCCTTGCTTTGTCCCTCCCTGCTTCACTTTTCCTGTGGCACTCCTCTCAACCTAGTGTGGGATCCCCACAGGTCTGAAGCCCGACCAGATGCAAAGGCCAGGCTGATATCCCTGGGAGTGATGCCTGTGGTTTCTTGGCCAATCAGCACAATTAACAGGTTTGTTTCTTGTCATTGTGTCCATGTCCGATTTCTTAGGTCTGTGTCTACATATTTTTTCATTCTGATTTCCCCACTTTCTTCCTGTTTTCCAGGAGCAGGTCCATATTCAGATAAACTTGCTGGAATGAACATTCCTATATCCCCTCATCAACCAGTGGCCAGGTTTGGTTTTCACCACTGCCTTCCTTATCATTCCTCTGTGGGGTTTGTAGCCTTGTATGCTTTATTTATGGATTTCTCATCTTCTTGTCCAATTTTCACACTGAAAAAGGGCCTTGATTGGATACCCTTAAAGACCCTGAGAGGGGGTCTGCATGAACTTCCAGTGCAAGGTGCTGTGCCTGGGCTGGGACAATCCCAAGCACAATGTAACACAGTCTGATCAGAGAATGGATGGAAAGCAGCTCTGGGGAGGAGGATTTGGGGTGTTGGTGGATGAGAATCTTGAGGTAAGCTGACACTGTGAGCTCCCAGCCCATTCTTTTGATGGAATACAGTGTGCACAGCAGGTTGAGGGAGGTGATTCTCACCCTTTATTCTGTTCTGGTGAAGGGTGATTCTCACCCTTTATTCTGTTCTCTTCACCTGAAGTGCTGTGTCCAGCCATTGGAACCCGAATAAAAGAGGATGGGGACCTGCTGGAGCAAGTCCTCTCTGAGGTCTTCCAGGACCTGAAGGAGGCTACAAAAGAGCTGGAGAGGGGCTTTTTACAATGTCATGTAGTGACAGGGCAAGGGGGAATGGCTTTAAAAAGGGCAGGTTTAGATAATAGGAAAAAAAACTCTTCACTGTGAGGGTCATGAGGCNATCGCGGCCGGCCAATAGGCGGGGTGGGGCGGGGTCGCCGCGAGCGCGCTGATAACGCCGCGCGGCGGGACACGGGACAGGACGCGGAACAGCGGGACGGGACTCGGCTCGGCTCGGCTCGGCTNGGCACTGGCAGACATTGCCTAGAGAAGTTGTGTATGCCCTGTCCCTAGAAGTGTTCAGGAGCAACCTGGTCTAGAAGGTGTTCCTGCTTATGGCAGAGGGGCTAGGATGAGATGATCTTTAAGGTCCCTTCAACTGAAGCATTCTATGATTCTATGATTCTCCCTTGAATAAATAACCTTATTCACATCAACATTTTACCACTTCCCAATTTTCAATCGGCTCTACCACTCCCTATTTCTTTTGAAGGCTCTATTCTGACTGCTGAAAAGATCCCTTATCTATAGAGCTGCTGTAACTAAAAGATAAAAACTTAAAAGTTTATTTTACATCTAGTTGACGATATTTTCTTGCCCCAGCACTGCAGCCGAACATAAATTTAAAGATAAAATATGCCGCAGTATCAAAGAGGAGAAAGAACAAGCCAGGCTTAGAGAACAAGAGCAAAGCCAAGTAGAATGATACTTATTAATCAAAAAGTTAACTTCTAAGTTATTTGGAGTGACTGAAGTGCTAACAACAGGCATCTCTAGGTTGTTCTAGGTGCAGGTGCCAGGTGCTGGCAGTGATGGGATAATGATGGACACACTGTGGGACACAGCTGAAGGCAGCAGCTGAAATGGTGGTGCCTGTGGGGAAGTGTATTAAGGATAAAAATACTAGACAGGCAGAGGAAGTGAAAAAAACAGCATGAAACAGCAGTGCAAATACCAAAGTTGGAGAAGAAGGAAGAAGAGATGTCCACCCTACAGCCTGTGGAGGATCATGTGCTGGAGCAGATGGATATGTCCTGAAGGAGCCTCAACCCACAGGAGGGATCCCCCACAGGAGCAGGGGCAAAGCATAAGAGGGAAGGAGCAGCAGAGGATGTGCTACGGACTGACCACAACCCCCGTTCCCCATCCACCAAGCTGCTCCCAGGGCAGGAGGCAGAGGAGAGTAGAGAATGAAAGGATGAAGCCGACATGAAGTTTCCCTGGGAAAAACAAGAATGCAGAAAAACCTCTTTTTCAAATGTTTTTTGAAGAGGGGAAGTGTGTGGCTGGGTGAGCATCTGGCTGCTTGAGCAAGGTGAACCAACCACAAGCCTGAAGCCAAAAGATGGGGTAACAGCACTTGTCTACAAGACAAAGGGAGTTTCAAGAAGCTGCTAAACCCACATTCTGTCTCTGCACATCCACTTCTTTACTCAGTTAAAGAACTCCATAACAAGATGCAGCATGACAAAAGTTGACATGGATACCTGTAACTAGTTATTTAACAATACCCAGTAACTGAGTAGGAAAAATCACCTGTCACTTTCTACCAAAATGCCCATTAATATCATATATAGACAGAAGAATGTAGGAAATGACAGGTATTTTTATAATGCATTTATAACATTAACACAATTATAATACAAAACACCATTTCGAAGATATAAGATGACAGTATCTCAAAGAAACACAGTAAGACAGTGGGACTGACCCTATTACAATGTAAGATTCAAATACTCATGTGCCCTTCTATCAGTCACCCCAAGGAAGTGACACTAACAGGCTGTATCAGTTTTGTAATCACTGCAATTCCCCTCTGGATTTTCTGAAGAAGTCTTAAATCCTGTGTCATATGTGAGAAGGGATCTGAAAGGCAAGTTCCTGTCTCTGCAGTGAGCCCAAAGGAGACACAATGGAAACATAAACATGCTTCAGAGGCCAGATTTAGGGAATTGGAAATTTACATACCCATCACAAACTCTGACTTGCATTAGACAAGTGCAAAACAATACTGAGCAGGACAGTTCTACCTTCCCGTGGTATTTTCACTTCTAAACATTTTCACTCATTTGAAAACCATAATTACAGTAAGTGGGGTATCTTTGCTCTTCACTAACCTTTCCCACTTTTACATAAATACGTCATAAGGAGTCCCTTGGAGATGGTAAAATAGAAGGATTATTTCATGCCAAGTATCACATGCAGTTTCTGTCATCACATTCTGAGGATGACAGACAAATTACAAAGTTTGAAGGGCTGCACCACAGATGATCAGAGGTTGAGACCATACGAGGAAAACGCAACTAGCCCCTTTTAAAGAACACAAAATCGACGCTTTATGGAAATTCAAACGCAAAGCCCCTGGAACAAGAAAAGCATTTCACTCTGAAAGAACCGACAAGCAAGAGAGGGCAGCTTCAGACCGAAGGGTGTCCCTGTGGCTCTTCCCTTTCCGTCCGCTGGCACGTTCCCTTCCAGCAGAGGTAGCTCACCAGACGGGACTCCCTGCCACCCCTTCCAAATGAAACCAGACCTCGGAGCAGCAAGTACCACATCAGTGCTCGGCTACACGTCACGCCAGCCCCACGCTCCCAGCTCTTCTTTCACCTGCGCAAACACCGCCGACGCAGTTCTACCTTTTCCGGCCCAAAGCCCGCAAGAAATCCCCACAAACAATGTTCTTCCACTGCCCCCGTGCACTCGGCTCCTGGCCCGCCGCCGGAGCAGCCCCGCACCAGGTCCAGAGGGTGCCGCGGGCAGCCTTCCCGCCCTTCCCGGACGGATTCCATCGGGAGGGCGGAGCCTTGGGCACGGGGGGAACGGGGCGAGCCTCGTCCTTCCGCTTCCCGGCCGCCGCGGGACGGCCAAAGCCGCCCCTCAGCTCGGGTGGCCCCGCACCCCCTCAGTGTCCCCAGCATCCCGGGCCCCGCGCCCCGCGGAGCACCGGACAGGGGCAGGCGCCCTTCCCGCCCTCCGGCAGCAGCGGCACCCCAGCCCCGGGGCCGCCCCCGCCCCACGGCCGTACCTGCATAGGTCGTCCAGGACGCTGCTGGGGATCTCGGCCCGTTTGGTCTCCATGGGGAAGCGCGGCTCATCCCGACGCGGCGGAGGCCGGGGCGCAAGGAAGCGGCGGGGGCGGAGCCGCGCTG